>OY744606.1:41506378-41536378 GCA_963556255.1 Allolobophora icterica | reverse complement strand
AACATCTCCCTACTCTCTGTCATGTTCAATCACCGACTACGCTCAACATTCTCGACACCCTCCAGGCAAGTGATTCTTCGCCTGCATGAAACGCCAGCAAAGTCACCCGGCTCAAATAAGCCTGTATATGCTTCTTAATAAGAAAAAGGCACATGTAATTATACAACTGTATATATATATATATATATATATATATATATATATATATATATATCCTATCAATAAACGAGAATTTTATTACACTTCTAGCGGAATCAACTTGAGACAAGAGCTTTATGGCCACTTTTACCAGGCTTAGATCACGGCTTTCCGAAGACGTGGAATCGATCAATTTAACTGCATTGTAAAGTTTTTGCTGCTTCTACTGGCGGAATGTCGTGTCATAAAACCAGACGAAGAGCATCTATGAAAGTTCTCAGCGATGGTTTGTCAGTTTACAACATGGCAAAAATTAAGGCTTTTGCAGGATTCGACGCAAAAACTAAACAAATAGGCCCTATGCTGAAGCTGACAAGGTTTTAATTAAACCTAAGAAAACACCAACTGTCCGTCCGTTCTGCTCAGTCGCTTAATTCATTTCGTTCTCAAATTATGACTCCTGTCTCTCAACTGAAAAGCGCCAGATGTTTTTAGCAATGGAAGCCATGCGGGGTCTGATGATAGCAATTCGGTATTTGATATCCTGTTCACTGGACCAACAGGCACTGTCCTGTTATCAAGGTAGCCACATTTTCAACCCCAAACTCATCGCCTGCAGCCGTTGACAGTAACTGGCCAGATGGGTAATCCGAAGTGATGTGGATATTGACCTTATAACAGCTAATCTCCTAACCAAGAGGTTTGGCCTCTCTGCCCATAACGTCCAGTGAGTCAATGACAGAAGTAATATATAGGCCTACCTTTGCTTTTTTCGCCAACAGTGAAACAATGTCTACATAAATAGGTCTGTGAAGATCTCCTCATCGATAGTGGCGCCTACCAAACAATGATTGACTGTGGGATCCATAATTTTGTCCTTTGATGCCGCAAAGAGATCTGGAGCCATTGGATCGCCCATGCAGTTGACCAAATCGCGCCAACTTAAAACTTACCTTTTTCAAACTGCTTATCCACCATAGGCTGCCTTGTTGTCTTAGCGAACTGATCTTCTGGGTATTGACTTTTCTTCATCTTATTCTGTTTCTAGTCATCCGGATGGCTCTCAATTTCTTCTTTAATCTTCTACATCATTTCTTATTCTTCAACCTACGTTTCCTCTTCTTGTTCTGTTCCTTTTTTTACCTCTGTCTTCGTTACACTCCCTTTCATTCTTTTTTGTCCTGCGAATCAACTTTTTCTTCCAGGTCCTTCTCATTCTTATTATTCTTTTCTACTCCAGTCTCTATATTGTGTCTCTTTCTTTTTCTTTCCTAAATTCGTTCTCGTATTTATCTTTTCCTGTATTTCTTCTCTATTCTCCCTACTTTTGTTCTTCTCTTCCGCGTTCTATTCCATGTCCATCCACTACTCCTATAGGCCCACAACCCACTCATGCTCTGTTAATGCTTTCTTTTACTCCTTCCACCTTCTTGTGATTTGCCATCCTCTTCTCATCCACCTTCTTATCCTCCTGTCTTTTTTCCTGTCCCACCTCCTTCTCTTTACCCGTCTCTTCCTCTTCCTGTAGGTCTATATATCCTTCTGTCATTCGCCGTCGTCAATATATCCACCGACATTATAACGATTTCAATTGGTCCACTTTATAATGACATTAAATTTCCCTCGAGAAATTAGTAATGAAATAAGCAAACAGATTAAAGGGTCGCTGAGTGCAAACACACGCATCAAAAACAATAACATAGCAATAATATTATGTGTTATCACGTGCCGCACAGCATAGCACGAACTTTCTCACATCCGCACTCCACAGGTTTAGAATAAGACCATTCTTAGTTTCGACGACCTTCCGAAGCTGTCAATCGAACGGATTTCGAACTGTCTATTCGCCATAATATTATATTTGATTTTTGATTGTACATTGATTAAAAGAAAAGTGTGATGACAGTAGTACTTAAAGAGTTCGACATAGTCCTAAATTCCTAATCCTCAACAAGCACGATGATATCAACGATATGTGTAACTCAAACTATTAACTGAGTAGACCTACACAACAAAGTACGGACATAAATAGTTCTAACGCTTTCCTAACGGCTAACGGTACATAGGGGGCTGCCTTTGAGACTCTTCCCGCCAATAAAGCAGATCAGTTTGGAGTGGTTACTCACTGCAACGTAAGCTCGACACTCATACCAACCCCTCCCCCATCAAGTTCTCTGCGTGGCCAATATAGGCCTACGCATCCAGCAGTACTGTTGGCAGTTTGTGATCAATGCGTGACAGCCAGTAACCGCAGAACATGGACAGTGAAGGAGGTAATCTAATGACGTCAACATTAACGTCATGGAAATTTCCTATAAAAAGTCGCGTTTTTTAATATCCTGAATAATCAGCGTAATATTATTAAAACGAGTTCACAGTTTGTAAACTTTTTCCGCGTCATCAAGTGAATAAGTAATAGATTGGCGTTAACGACAAATGTATGAACGTGTCTGGTTTATTGTACTGATGTGATGGCCAATTTTTGTGAAAAAATTTCTGATGAATATGTATAACAAAGGTGCTGTTACCGTCGCTCAAAAATCACAACCCACACCTTCGCTACCGGCTTCTACGAATACGAATACGAATACGAATACGAATACGAATACGAATACGAATACGAAACTCGTTTATTGCCACCAAAATCCAAAAAATTTGTATACAAACAGAAACATAGCAAGCTGGTTAGCAAGGGAATGGCCCAAAAGGGAGCAAGCTCCCGCGAGCAGGGACACCCATTCACAGAACTAAATACGATGGCGCAAAACAGAAACCAACCTGAACCTTAACTAACAGATCAATACAACGAATTAAGTAGAGTTCTTAACTAAACTGCCAAAACCTTGGGCAGAGAAACCAAAAAACAGAAACCAAATGTAAACTACATACAAACATAACTGAGAGAGAGAGAGAGAGAGAGAGAGAGAGAGAGAGAGAGAGAGAGAGAGAGAGAGAGAGAGAGAGAGAGAGAGAGAGAGAGAGAGAGAGAGAGAGAGAGAGAGAGAGAGAGAGAGAGAGAGAGAGAGAGAGAGAGAGAGAGAGAAGGAAAGAGGAAGACAGAAAGAGAGAGGAAGAGAGAGAAAGAGAGAGAGAAAGAGAGTGAGAGAGAGAAGTAATAAGACAGTCGGGGGCACAATCCAATAAGCTATGATCCTAGTTACTTGGGAGACGATAATAATACAAAAAGTAGAACTAGAACAGACACATCAGACAAAACCAATTTAACTGGTGGATATCTATTTTTTACAAAGCTACTAGAATAGCAAATGGCAATTGACACAACAAGACCTTAATTCCGTCAAACCCAAACTACAAAATCAAGAGAAAGTCACGCAGTGATTTTTTGAAGCTTAACAGAGATCCCATTTGCTGAAGCATCGGGGGAAGGGTATTCCAGAGTTTAGGACCTGCAATTTTGATCGAGAACATTCTTGTGTTCGTACGTGCAAACTCTTGTCTGAACTTAGCCGCACCCCTCGTATCATGAGAATGGATGTCAGAGCCTTTACTAAAATCTTTTAGAAGTTTAGGTGGCAGAATATTTCTGGTGAATTTAAACATAAATAGAGCAATTTGATAGTTTCTTATTTGGTCGATTTTTAATACTTTATTACTAATGAATATAGGATCCGTATGCGAGCCCCATGGGGCACCACTGATAGTACGCATAGCTCTTTTTTGGAGCAACCAGAGTTTATGTAGTCTCGAAGCATAGGTGGAGGCCCATACCATGCAACAGTAGGAGAGGTAGGGGTAGATAAGTGAATAATATAATTGAATTCTTATTTTTGGTGGGAGCTTATTGGAGGCACGATAAATTATACCAGTATTTTTTGCTACCTTATTTGCTATGCTCCTGATGTGCAACTCCCATGTTAAGTGATGATCAATTATCACTCCCAGGAACTTAGTATTATTAACTTGGTTAATATTACAACCATTAATGGACAGCGTAATAGAATTTTCGGCTGGTCCTAACTTCCTGTGAGATTTAAAAAGCATAAAGGCCGTTTTATCTACATTTAACGACAATTTGTTCGCTAAGAACCACTCAGATATTAATCGAAGTTCAGTGTTAATAGTAGAGATAAGATTTAAGTAGGATTTATCTGAGTGAAACAGAGAAGTATCATCAGCAAAAAGTATACATGATAGAGTAGACGAGGCATTCGGCAAATCGTTAATATATAAGAGGAAAAGTAGAGGTCCAAGGTTGGAACCCTGTGGCACACCAAACTTAATTTTTTTCTTATCCGATGCTGCACCATTGCAAAAAACAAACTGTGACCTGTTATTTAAGTAGCAAGTAAACCATTCAAGTTGGACACCTCTAATTCCATAATTGGCAAGTTTGTGAAGCAGTATGGTATGATCTACAGTATCGAAAGCCTTGGAGAGATCCAGGAATATGCCAATAGAGTATTCATTGTTATCTATTCTACACATACACACACCTTCACACACCTAAACACACCTTCACACACACACACACACACACACACACCTACACACACACACACACACACGCACACACACACATAGCCTACACCTACACTCACACACACGCACACTTATACACACATACATACACACAATATGTGTGTATGTGTGTGTACGCATTGTGTATGTATGTATACGTGTATGCATGCATGTATGTCTAATAAAGCGAGGGGAGAGCATTTATTTCTTTTTGGAAAATAATTGTGCTGGAGAAGACAACATTCGTCAGAATTGACGAAATTAATCAATTGCTTATTAAGGCCCAAGAGCTAAAGACGGATGGATGGACGGATGGAAGGAGAGAAGGACGGATGGAAGGACAGATGGAAAGACAGAAGGACGGTTGAGTGGAGAGAAGGACGGATGGAAGGAGAGAAGGACGGATGGAAGGACAGATGGAAGGAGAGAAGGACGGATGGAAGGACAGATGGAAGGAGAGAAGGACGGATGGAAGGACAGATGGAAGGAGAGAAGGACGGATGGAAGGACAGATGGAAGGAGAGAAGGACGGATGGAAGGACAGATGGAAGGAGAGAAGGACGGATGGAAGGAGAGAAGGACGGATGGAAGGACAGATGGAAAGACAGAAGGACGGTTGAGTGGAGAGAAGGACGGATGGAAGGAGAGAAGGACGGATGGAAGGACAGATGGAAGGAGAGAAGGACGGATGGAAGGACAGATGGAAGGAGAGAAGGACGGATGGAAGGACAGATGGAAGGAGAGAAGGACGGATGGAAGGACAGATGGAAGGAGAGAAGGACGGATGGAAGGAGAGAAGGACGGATGGAAGGACAGATGGAAAGACAGAAGGACGGTTGAGTGGAGAGAAGGACGGATGGAAGGAGAGAAGGACGGATGGAAGGACAGATGGAAGGAGAGAAGGACGGATGGAAGGACAGATGGAAGGAGAGAAGGACGGATGGAAGGACAGATGGAAGGAGAGAAGGACGGATGGAAGGAGAGAAGGACGGATGGAAGGACAGATGGAAAGACAGAAGGACGGTTGAGTGGAGAGAAGGACGGATGGAAGGAGAGAAGGACGGATGGAAGGACAGATGGAAGGAGAGAAGGACGGATGGAAGGACAGATGGAAGGAGAGAAGGACGGATGGAAGGACAGATGGAAGGAGAGAAGGACGGATGGAAGGAGAGAAGGACGGATGGAAGGACAGATGGAAAGACAGAAGGACGGTTGAGTGGAGAGAAGGACGGATGGAAGGAGAGAAGGACGGATGGAAGGACAGATGGAAGGAGAGAAGGACGGATGGAAGGACAGATGGAAGGAGAGAAGGACGGATGGAAGGACAGATGGAAGGAGAGAAGGACGGATGGAAGGACAGATGGAAGGAGAGAAGGACGGTTGAGTGGAGGGAAGGACGGATGGAAGGAGAGAAGGACGGATGGAAGGACGGATGGAAGGAGAGAAGGACGGTTGAGTGGAGGGAAGGACGGATGGAAGGAGAGAAGGACGGATGGAAGGACAGATGGAAGGAGAGAAGGACGGATGGAAGGACAGATGGAAGGAGAGAAGGACGGATGGAAGGACAGATGGAAGGAGAGAAGGACGGATGGAAGGACAGATGGAAGGAGAGAAGGACGGTTGAGTGGAGGGAAGGACGGATGGAAGGAGAGAAGGACGGATGGAAGGACGGATGGAAGGACGGATGGAAGGAGAGAAGGACGGTTGAGTGGAGGGAAGGACGGATGGAAGGAGAGAAGGACGGATGGAAGGACGGATGGAAGGAGAGAAGGACGGTTGAGTGGAGGGAAGGACGGATGGAAGGAGAGAAGGACGGATGGAAGGACGGATGGAAGGACGGATGGAAGGAGAGAAGGACGGTTGAGTGGAGGGAAGGACGGATGGAAGGAGAGAAGGACGGATGGAAGGACGGATGGAAGGAGAGAAGGACGGATGGAAGGACGGATGGAAGGAGAGAAGGACGGTTGAGTGGAGGGAAGGACGGATGGAAGGAGAGAAGGACGGATGGAAGGACGGATGGAAGGAGAGAAGGACGGTTGAGTGGAGGGAAGGACGGATGGAAGGACAGAAGGACGGTTGAGTGGAGGGAAGGACGGATGGAAGGAGAGAAGGACGGATGGAAGGACGGATGGAAGGAGAGAAGGACGGTTGAGTGGAGGGAAGGACGGATGGAAGGACAGAAGGACGGTTGAGTGGAGAGAAGGACGGATGGAAGGAGAGAAGGACGGTTGAGTGGAGGGAAGGACGGATGGAAGGAGAGAAGGACGGATGGAAGGACGGATGGAAGGAGAGAAGGACGGATGGAAGGACGGATGGAAGGAGAGAAGGACGGTTGAGTGGAGGGAAGGACGGATGGAAGGAGAGAAGGACGGATGGAAGGACGGATGGAAGGAGAGAAGGACGGATGGAAGGACAGATGGAAGGAGAGAAGGACGGATGGAAGGACAGATGGAAGGAGAGAAGGACGGATGGAAGGAGAGAAGGACGGATGGAAGGACAGATGGAAAGACAGAAGGACGGTTGAGTGGAGAGAAGGACGGATGGAAGGAGAGAAGGACGGATGGAAGGACAGATGGAAGGAGAGAAGGACGGATGGAAGGACAGATGGAAGGAGAGAAGGACGGATGGAAGGACAGATGGAAGGAGAGAAGGACGGATGGAAGGACAGATGGAAGGAGAGAAGGACGGATGGAAGGAGAGAAGGACGGATGGAAGGACAGATGGAAAGACAGAAGGACGGTTGAGTGGAGAGAAGGACGGATGGAAGGAGAGAAGGACGGATGGAAGGACAGATGGAAGGAGAGAAGGACGGATGGAAGGACAGATGGAAGGAGAGAAGGACGGATGGAAGGACAGATGGAAGGAGAGAAGGACGGATGGAAGGAGAGAAGGACGGATGGAAGGACAGATGGAAAGACAGAAGGACGGTTGAGTGGAGAGAAGGACGGATGGAAGGAGAGAAGGACGGATGGAAGGACAGATGGAAGGAGAGAAGGACGGATGGAAGGACAGATGGAAGGAGAGAAGGACGGATGGAAGGACAGATGGAAGGAGAGAAGGACGGATGGAAGGAGAGAAGGACGGATGGAAGGACAGATGGAAAGACAGAAGGACGGTTGAGTGGAGAGAAGGACGGATGGAAGGAGAGAAGGACGGATGGAAGGACAGATGGAAGGAGAGAAGGACGGATGGAAGGACAGATGGAAGGAGAGAAGGACGGATGGAAGGACAGATGGAAGGAGAGAAGGACGGATGGAAGGACAGATGGAAGGAGAGAAGGACGGTTGAGTGGAGGGAAGGACGGATGGAAGGAGAGAAGGACGGATGGAAGGACGGATGGAAGGAGAGAAGGACGGTTGAGTGGAGGGAAGGACGGATGGAAGGAGAGAAGGACGGATGGAAGGACAGATGGAAGGAGAGAAGGACGAATGGAAGGACAGATGGAAGGAGAGAAGGACGGATGGAAGGACAGATGGAAGGAGAGAAGGACGGATGGAAGGACAGATGGAAGGAGAGAAGGACGGTTGAGTGGAGGGAAGGACGGATGGAAGGAGAGAAGGACGGATGGAAGGACGGATGGAAGGACGGATGGAAGGAGAGAAGGACGGTTGAGTGGAGGGAAGGACGGATGGAAGGAGAGAAGGACGGATGGAAGGACGGATGGAAGGAGAGAAGGACGGTTGAGTGGAGGGAAGGACGGATGGAAGGAGAGAAGGACGGATGGAAGGACGGATGGAAGGACGGATGGAAGGAGAGAAGGACGGTTGAGTGGAGGGAAGGACGGATGGAAGGAGAGAAGGACGGATGGAAGGACGGATGGAAGGAGAGAAGGACGGATGGAAAAACGGATGGAAGGAGAGAAGGACGGTTGAGTGGAGGGAAGGACGGATGGAAGGAGAGAAGGACGGATGGAAGGACGGATGGAAGGAGAGAAGGACGGTTGAGTGGAGGGAAGGACGGATGGAAGGACAGAAGGACGGTTGAGTGGAGGGAAGGACGGATGGAAGGAGAGAAGGACGGATGGAAGGACGGATGGAAGGAGAGAAGGACGGTTGAGTGGAGGGAAGGACGGATGGAAGGACAGAAGGACGGTTGAGTGGAGAGAAGGACGGATGGAAGGAGAGAAGGACGGTTGAGTGGAGGGAAGGACGGATGGAAGGAGAGAAGGACGGATGGAAGGACGGATGGAAGGAGAGAAGGACGGATGGAAGGACGGATGGAAGGAGAGAAGGACGGTTGAGTGGAGGGAAGGACGGATGGAAGGAGAGAAGGACGGATGGAAGGACGGATGGAAGGAGAGAAGGACGGATGGAAGGACGGATGGAAGGAGAGAAGGACGGTTGAGTGGAGGGAAGGACGGATGGAAGGAGAGAAGGACGGATGGAAGGACGGATGGAAGGAGAGAAGGACGGTTGAGTGGAGGGAAGGACGGATGGAAGGACAGAAGGACGGTTGAGTGGAGAGAAGGACGGATGGAAGGAGAGAAGGACGGTTGAGTGGAGGGAAGGACGGATGGAAGGAGAGAAGGACGGATGGAAGGACGGATGGAAGGAGAGAAGGACGGTTGAGTGGAGGGAAGGACGGATGGAAGGAGAGAAGGACGGATGGAAGGACGGATGGAAGGAGAGAAGGACGGTTGAGTGGAGGGAAGGACGGATGGAAGGAGAGAAGGACGGATGGAAGGACGGATGGAAGGAGAGAAGGACGGTTGAGTGGAGGGAAGGACGGATGGAAGGAGAGAAGGACGGATGGAAGGACGGATGGAAGGAGAGAAGGACGGTTGAGTGGAGGGAAGGACGGATGGAAGGAGAGAAGGACGGTTGAGTGGAGGGAAGGACGGATGGAAGGAGAGAAGGACGGATGGAAGGACGGATGGAAGGAGAGAAGGACGGTTGAGTGGAGGGAAGGACGGATGGAAGGAGAGAAGGACGGATGGAAGGACGGATGGAAGGAGAGAAGGACGGTTGAGTGGAGGGAAGGACGGATGGAAGGAGAGAAGGACGGTTGAGTGGAGGGAAGGACGGATGGAAGGAGAGAAGGACGGTTGAGTGGAGGGAAGGACGGATGGAAGGAGAGAAGGGCGGTTGAGTGGAGGGAAGGACGGATGGAAGGAGAGAAGGGCGGTTGAGTGGAGAGAAGGACGGATGGAAGGAGAGAAGGGCGGTTGAGTGGAGGGAAGGACGGATGGAAGGAGAGAAGGACGGTTGAGTGGAGGGAAGGACGGATGGAAGGAGAGAAGGACGGATGGAAGGACGGATGGAAGGAGAGAAGGACGGTTGAGTGGAGGGAAGGACGGATGGAAGGAGAGAAGGACGGTTGAGTGGAGGGAAGGACGGATGGAAGGAGAGAAGGACGGTTGAGTGGAGGGAAGGACGGATGGAAGGAGAGAAGGGCGGTTGAGTGGAGGGAAGGACGGATGGAAGGAGAGAAGGGCGGTTGAGTGGAGAGAAGGACGGATGGAAGGAGAGAAGGGCGGTTGAGTGGAGGGAAGGACGGATGGAAGGAGAGAAGGACGGTTGAGTGGAGGGAAGGACGGATGGAAGGAGAGAAGGGCGGTTGAGTGGAGGGAAGGACGGATGGAAGGAGAGAAGGACGGATGGAAGGACGGATGGAAGGAGAGAAGGACGGTTGAGTGGAGGGAAGGACGGATGGAAGGAGAGAAGGACGGTTGAGTGGAGGGAAGGACGGATGGAAGGAGAGAAGGACGGTTGAGTGGAGGGAAGGACGGATGGAAGGAGAGAAGGGCGGTTGAGTGGAGGGAAGGACGGATGGAAGGAGAGAAGGGCGGTTGAGTGGAGAGAAGGACGGATGGAAGGAGAGAAGGGCGGTTGAGTGGAGGGAAGGACGGATGGAAGGAGAGAAGGACGGTTGAGTGGAGGGAAGGACGGATGGAAGGAGAGAAGGACGGATGGAAGGACGGATGGAAGGAGAGAAGGACGGTTGAGTGGAGGGAAGGACGGATGGAAGGAGAGAAGGACGGTTGAGTGGAGGGAAGGACGGATGGAAGGAGAGAAGGACGGTTGAGTGGAGGGAAGGACGGATGGAAGGAGAGAAGGGCGGTTGAGTGGAGGGAAGGACGGATGGAAGGAGAGAAGGGCGGTTGAGTGGAGAGAAGGACGGATGGAAGGAGAGAAGGGCGGTTGAGTGGAGGGAAGGACGGATGGAAGGAGAGAAGGACGGTTGAGTGGAGGGAAGGACGGATGGAAGGAGAGAAGGGCGGTTGAGTGGAGGGAAGGACGGATGGAAGGAGAGAAGGGCGGTTGAGTGGAGGGAAGGACGGATGGAAGGAGAGAAGGGCGGTTGAGTGGAGGGAAGGACGGATGGAAGGAGAGAAGGGCGGTTGAGTGGAGGGAAGGACGGATGGAAGGAGAGAAGGGCGGTTGAGTGGAGAGAAGGACGGATGGAAGGAGAGAAGGACGGTTGAGTGGAGAGAAGGACGGATGGAAGGAGAGAAGGACGGTTGAGTGGAGAGAAGGACGGATGGAAGGAGAGAAGGACGGTTGAGTGGAGAGAAGGACGGATGGAAGGAGAGAAAGACGGTTGAGTGGAGAGAAGGACGGATGGAAGGAGAGAAGGACGGATGGAAGGACAGATGGAAAGAGAGAAGGACGGTTGAGTGGAGAGAAGGACGGATGGAGAGAAGAACGAACGGAGGGAGGGAAATAACACAGACAAAGACGGATAAAAAGAAACTAATATTACAAACCGACAGATAGGAAGAGACACAAAGATGAAAACAGATCGAGAGACGAAGATGGATGCATATAGAAAGACATACACACAGGAAAAGACAAAGACAAAGACTACCAAAACCCGATTCAGAAGCACAGAGAGATTCAGACACACGGACATAGACACCGACAGAGGGACGAACGAAGACACAGATCGAAGAAACGATAATTAGAAGACGATGTCGACTGTCAGAAGCTGAGCGCCTGGGGAAGACAATGCGACTGAGGGGTGCGGTGGGTGATGGTGGATGGGGTGCGGTGGGCTATGGTGGATGGGGTGAGGTGGGCTATGGTGGATAGGGTGGATCGGGTAGGTACACACGGATGCAGCAGACGGTCGATCTAACAGCAGCTTTCCCTGAACGACAGCAGTTGACCTTCGCATATATCTTGCAATGAAGGTCAGAGGTCATTCGTTTCACGCATGAGTAGTTGAGTACTATCTTCCAAATCAGTGAGCAGATTGTGCACAGAAAAAACGAAAGAAAGGAAAACAGGAACGCAGGCTGGTAAGAATAGAATATTATAATGACTTGTGTAGTTATGCCACTCCGTGAAGACCGTAACAACAGCATTTTAGGCTAAGTGTGAACGTATAATCATTGGTTGCCTGTTCCTCAGCGAATCATATAAATCACTGAATGATCGTATGCCAGACTGCAAACCTTTCTCAAGACTTATTTGCCTTTCTCAAGACTTACCTGGTATTTATTTTCTTGTGGCCTTGCGCACCGGGAGCGCCTCTGAACGGTTCACCCTACTAGAGGCGCTTTACATATGTTACTTTAAACACAATTATAATTATGGTAGACCATGTGTTTGGTAACAACGGGAGACGTATGAGTAACCACAAAGTAGGCCTATGTGATGACAATGTATCTGCTTAATCGTTTTTTTTTGTGGGGGGAGGGCGCATTTTCACTAATCTTGTACGGATCGCAGCCTGAAACTGGCTCACAAACGTTTTTTAAAATGTCGCTTAGCCTTCAAGTGAAATGCATAAAAGGTATACTTTCGTTTATATAGCCTAGCTTATGTTTTATGTTACGTGTGCAAATTATTATTAAATTGGGTTTCTATGTGAAGATATTTACAGACCCAGTATCAAGCAGGCTTACTTTGCTCTGTATCTCTCTGAGGGTACGGAATTTAAGGCAAGAAAATGGAAGGCTGTATGGGACCCAGAGGAAGAATGTCTTCAAAAATTCCAAAGACGTCACTGCATCTACCGTGTGTACTAAGTAACACCTTGCAATGTGTCAAGCTATACCTCGACTGATACGTGCGTCATGACCCTTTCATGACGCCGTTCGACTGATCCTGGGACGCCATTAACGCACGACTCAGATGCCAGAAAGAAGGATCTGACGAGAGAAGCGATTTAGCTAAGACTTTGCGAGATTCACCATCGATGCCACTTCGCTTCGTCTGCTATTAAGCGATCGCTAAACGGCCTCTAATCAGAACCCTAAGAGCCTTAGGCACAACAGGTGCACGCTCCGGTTATCGATGCCCGCAATCACACGGATTTGAATCGGTGCTGTTATGGCAGGCAGGGAGGCAGGCAGGGAGGCAGGCAGGGAGGCAGGCAGGGAGGCAGAGAGGCAGGCAGGCAGGCAGGCAGGCAGGCAGGCAGGCAGGCAGGCAGGCAGGCAGGCAGGCAGGCATTATTCACTCAGCTACCCATACCTTTCTTATTCTAACCTAATTTTGTCCTAAATGATCACATACGACCGTTATTTCTGATAAGTTGTATAGTTTTAGTTAAGTAAGTAATTTCGTTAGTTCTTTTACATGACCAAGGTATGATTTTTACTACATATATATTCAATACTCGACGTCTTCTTGACATCGGCAATGTTAATTGGTTGCATTAACTTAATTAAACGGAACTGTGGTCCCTTCTTAGTCTGCCGTTTCTTGTCCGATCAACTGCTAAAACTTTATACTAAACTGCATTTTGTCGACTTTTGGAACAGTTAGTAATAGGGGCCTAGATCATGAATGAAAATGAAAAATACACAGGCTTAGGTTCTCCCGATTTCTGGCGTAGCTTTAAATCTAGGAAACGTGTACAAAGTCTTTCGATTGTCTTTTTGTGCTATAAATCAAAACAGCCAGTCACAAAAGTAATTCTGTCGCCTACATAAAAACTTCTAAGCGCCCTGAAAATTGCTATCGTCAGCAATAATGTATGTGTTGTGTAACTCAGCGATCAACTGAGCACAACATACAACACTGCTCTAAAACATACTCTGGTTCGAACCCTGTCTTTCCAATGTTTTCGCTATCTTCTTATATTGTGTCAAATCGATGAGTCAGCAAAATATGTCCTTGCACGAATATGACTCACATCCAACGTCAGCCATATGTTTTACGCCAGAGGCGCTCACGTGACACAAGCATATCCGGTCCTAGGCTAACGTTTCCGCAAATCACTGGCACGTGATCGGTTTAGAAATGCACCAGGACAAGTCGGAAACCAATAGGCAATTCATTACTACGAATCGTCAACGCGCAAACTCATTGAAGGTCATGGTTTGATTTGCCCAAAACTTTCATGCTTTATCACATCTTCGCTACGTCAGTCTCTCTCTCTCTCTCTCTCTCTCTCTCTCTCTCTCTCTCTCTCTCTCTCTCTCTCTCTCTCTCTCTCTCTCTCTCTCTCTCTCTCTTTCTCTCTCTCTCTTTCTCTCTCTCTCTCTTTATCTCTCTCTCTCTCTCTGACTCTGTCTGTCTCTGTCTGTCTCTCTCTGTCTCTGTCTCTGGCTGTCTGTCTCTGTCTGTCTGTCTGTCTGTCTGTCTGTCTGTCTGTCTGTCTGTCTGTCTGTCTCTCTCTCTCTCTCTCTCTCTCTCTCTCACTACACGCCGATGATTCCGATGAGTGAATTTTAGCAAATGATTTATGTACCGCCATCAGAGCAGTTGCCGATGTCTCCTATCCAGGATCGTCCTTTGCAGATCATCTGCCAAGTCCTTCCACTGGAAAAGCATCCAACGGTCAGCTGGACGTCCGTCCTTCTCGTCCAGTAGTTGCTCGCCAGTTTGACGTCCGGACAACCAACCGCTGAAAGGTAATGTCAACACACGCATACAGCGACACTCCAGCAGACATTCAGGAAACCAATGTGCCTCAGAGATGTATCAGTCAAAGACAAAGCATGGCGAAGTAGTAAAAGACGATTTAAGCATACAGGAACGATGAGAGGAACACTTCGAACAATTACCGAACGTCACCACACAATGACCTTACAATCCTCACAGAGTTTCCCATAAATAACACAGAGGAGCAGATGCCAAATTTTCTACAGGAAAAAGTAGGAGAATCGATCAGTAAGATGAAAAAAGGATAAAAGCACCAGGCATGCATGGAATTACTACGAAACTGTTATAAGGCGGAGGAGAAACGGACATTAAAATTATGCATATATATACTCTTGTTACACAGATTCAACACGAGGAAGAAATATCAGAAGACTGGGCAAACTATCAACGTTCATCCCAATATATAAATGAAATGAGGATTTGCAACACTGCCAAAATTACAGACATTAGCTGCAGAGCCTCCCAGGAATTTTTTCAAAATAATTATACAAAACAGAAAGCATTTGGATAAGAAAAAGCCGGGTTCAAACCAGGAAAAAGCACAGTATATTCATAAAGAGGTAGATACTTGAAAAACATTGCACACAAACAGAAAGTTTGCATCAATTTTCTTGACCGCAAACAAGTATTAGACACCGTATGACATGACGGTATATGAACAGCCATCCAAAATAAATGAATACCAGAGTAACTAATGAAATTTGGACAACAGATATAATCAAAAATCATCAGGTGCGATGAAGTTAGACAAAAAGATCCAATAATACTTCCAGAAGAAAACGGGAGTACGATAGGGATGCATCTCATTCCCATATCGGTTTACCTATAGTGTTTGAAGCAGTAATGACATTCAGGCTTACAAGTAATATCGACGCAGGAAGCAATTTAAATGGAGGGCTAGTGAATATCCCTCCTTATTGTAAGCGGAACAGAACTACAGGATATTGCGACACAGATAGACAAAAAAGAAAATCCAGTCCTTGATTAACGCAGAGAAAATTGAAACAATGGTATAGTTGAAAAAAATAAAGATACACCAATAACTGTCGGCATCCAGGGAAAAGCTACACAACAATGTCACCGCCAAATGGCTGGTGTCATGAACTGAGGGTGATGATGATGATGATGATGATGATGATGATGATGATGATGATGATGATGATGATGATGATGATGATGATGATGACGATGATGATGAATGTAGCTGCCATCGGACATTAAGTGTGATGGGATAAAATGAGATAGTGAGAGAGATTGCCAGAGGAAAGGAGAGAGAGAGAGAGAGAGAGTGAAAGAGTATGAGGGGAAATGATACATAGTATGCGCTCGTAATATATGGTGAAGCTGAAGTGCATAAATTCCTCTGCGACGCATTCCTCGTAGCATTTCATGAGACATAATAACTAAAGCTTACAGAACAACTAAAAAAAAGCAAACGCATTAATCAAAGCAGATGTAAAGACTTAAGCATACGTATACTTCTAAAGCAGGCTTGATTAATAAAACGGATTAAATGAATAAAGCATGCAGAGCCATAAACTAAGTCAGATTTTTACTAAAGCACTTAGGCCTATATACAACAAAAATTAAGTCACCTTTTTAATGAAGCACATAGACGGTAGACCTTGTCCATATATATAGACAGACAGACAGACAGACAGACAGACAGACAGACAGACAGACAGACAGACAGACAGACAGACAGACAAATTACTGAAGCAGCAACGAACAGAAGAGTAAGAAAGAGTAACGTTAGCAGTCTTTCTCATCGACGCATTTTGTCCGACTGCATACACAAAGCCATGTCTGTTGCTTCCTTCTTCCTCTTGTATACGAATCTGAGATGGGCTTTACCAGCAGAATTCTCAAAGGGAACGCAACACTAGGATTTCACAGGCTTAATTAAACCATTAAGCAGTACAGATATTAGGTAGCCTTACTTGTGTTCCTTTCACAGAGATCATATGGATTCTTGTTCACTAAGACTAATGCAAACCTTCTGATCTGAATCTGGCAAAATTACCGCCATTTTTTTTATAGATACGACTATCGACAACTCTGAGTGAGCGAGCGAGCGAGCGAGCTAGTGAGTGAGTGAGTAAATGAGTGAGAGGGGAAGGAGTCATAGTGAGCTAATCAGTCAGTCAGTTATTGTAGGAATGTAGGGGTATTAAAGGCAAGCTTTAACCTTTATCATCCCAGATACTGAAATTGTTATGCAATCACTTCTAAATTTAGTTATGATGCAGTTTACAACCTAAATAAAGGCAATCATTAACAAAAATAATTTATTTTCAGTTCATGTCAGAATTTTGCATATGTTCCCAAAGTGGAACGTTGGGTCACTTTGACTATCATAAGCACCATGCATTAGTAAAAATGTAACTTCTTCAAAATAATGCAGTTTTGCAATGTCCAAAAGTTGTGATTTACAAAATGTTAATATTTCATATAGCTAAAACAGTTCCAGTAGTATTAGAAACTGCAAAGTCGATTATGTTCCGTGGTATGGTACGTTTCAAAGCACAGTTCGTGGAGCCGCTTGTCGCATTTTCGCACTTCTTCCTAGTGTTGCTTTGGTCGACAGACCAGCCACAGCGCCATCAACGATCTTATTCACCGAAGTCTAAATACAGCGGGTACCCGGATATCAAGGAGCCGTCGGGCATGACCAGGTCCGAAGGGAAGAGACTCTAATCCCTTGGAGAGGCAGACGCCCTCTGACATGGGACGCGACCGTGGTAGATACGGTTGCCGCATCACATCTCGCTGAGACAGCGGTAGCGGCTAGAGGGGCAGCGGAGAGGGCGGCCACAAGGAAGCACACGAAATATTCAGAACCCCAGATGATACACCTTCATGCTGATCGCCGTAGAGACACTGGGTCCCACTAATGGAACAGGTCTCGCCTTCGTTTCTGAAATCGGCCTTCGGTTGACGTGAGCCCCTGGCGACGCCAGCGAGACAGACTTCCTCTTCCAGAGCATGTCGATAACATTTCAGTGTTTCAATGCAGTCGCATAGCAGGTCACCATGTCGGGGCTGCCCGGGATCGAGAAACGGCGGGCTCATCCAAGCTGCACCTAACTATACGTCGTGACGATACCATAAATAGATTTTGTTACAATGATAATTATAACCAGGGCTGTAGTCGATGGTATATAGCGGGTATACAACATGTAGGCCTACTCACCTCCAGAGACCATATAGTCCTACTCACCTCACAAAAATATTTGTACAAACCTCTAATTTGTTTCGGAAAACTAACCGGTAGGCCAACGTAATTAATAATAATAATAATAATAATAATAATAATAATAATAATAATAATAATAATAATAATAATAATAATAATATAATAATAATAATAATAATAATAATAATAATAATAATAATAATAATAATAATAATAATAATAATACATAATAATAACAATATATAATAATGATGATGATGATGATGATGATGATGATGATGATGATGATGATGATGATGATGATGATGATGATGATGATGATGATGATGATAATAATTGTAATCAATGTAGCCTATTTGTGAAGTTACAAAGACAATTTTCAGTAGCAACGCAAAATAATGGTATGTGTAAGGACAGTGACCCAACGTTCCCAAAGTGGAACACATATGAAATCAGCTACGTTGCTCATGCATAAAGCAATATCACTGAAATATTTGACCATACACAGGCACAATAAACACAGTTCATTCAAAATTTACAATAAAAACAATTAATTGTCACGTGCTTGTAACATACAGTTATTTTCAATATTTAAAACCAAAAATGTCAATTTTTGTCCAATTTGCACCTAAATTATAATTATAATTTACCAAACCAGACTCGAAATCAAAGTAAATAAACACTCCTCAATCGTCGATCAAGCTAATGAATATTTATGAGATGACTTATAGTCTGTTTCACCGTCCCCCCCAGATGTTTTAATAAGGTGTTCCACTTTGGGAACGTTGGGTCAAAAAAGTTTTTTTTTTAATCAGTTAATTTATTGCGCAAGTGAATTGGTTGGAATAATCGGAGGCAGGTTGGTAATGTGAGTGTGGTTATCCTATGAAACGTTTACTCTGCATAGGAACTTTGAGCAAGTCGGCAACGCGCAACCGATCATTGCCATAATAAATGAGCACTAACAACTCTGAAAATTCATTGGCTTAAGTCTGCTCAGTTGGGTATACCTTACTTATAAATCGAACCATATGCGCACGCAGTTTGGGCGTTATGTTTGACTCCAACACGACGTTTTCTAACCATATTCGGGCATTATATTGGGTCTACAGATAAATCAGTGTTAGTTACGAGATATTATTAGAATCAGATCGCCTGTGCCTTATACTGTCTTTATTCCATAGGTCATAGGACAATGCATTGGTCTCCAACAGATTTGAATACTGTAACTCACTTCTCACTGATGTCACTAAGAGAGATCTGCACAAACTACAAATGACATAAAACTCTTTTTCCAGAGCCAAATCATCATATTCCAATATTGCATTAATAATTCTTGCTGTTTTATTGACTCAAATAAATAATAATAATAATAATTTTTCAGACATTCAACAACAGCTCCTAGCATAATTTTTTAGACTCCTGAGGGATTACATGTACCTCGGGGGAAAATAATAATAATAATAATAATATAATATAATATAATAATAATAATATAATAATAATAATAATAATAATAATAATAATAATAATAATAATAATAATAATAATAATAATAATAATAATAATAATAATAATAATAATAATAATAATAACAACATTGGCTGACAATAGCAAAGAATTCATTTCAAAATCTGCCTCATAGTTCACCAGCCGACCTATGTATACGCTCTATATATGCTTATCCTCATAAAAATAGACATTGCATTCAGTCAGTGGATGCTGTGACTCTGATGTGCTCCTCCGCACCCTAACAGCGATGGTGTGTCAGGATTCCTCTGTATACCCAGTTCAGTTCATTCTGTCAGTTCTTTGATGTAATTCAGGTCCAAACTTAAAGACTCATCTCTCTCAACTGGCATACCTACTATACAGTGTTTAATCTAGACGTCTTTGGGGGGGGAAGTTCCCCTCCCCCCAGGATTGATGTTTCCCCCAGAGGCCGGCAATATTATAAGGTTGAGAGCTTTTTGGGAGGCAAATCCCCCCTCAGGATACATGGTGATATATGGTTCCCCCCAGAGAGACGAATTCCAAAAAAAGGTCATCAAATCAACGAATGACTATAAAAAAAATTTAAAAATAGTCATCAACTTTTTTGAAGATGAAAGTTTAAAAAGTCTGAAAAATTGGCTTGTCCCCCCAGAAACCTGATTTCCCTCCCAGAAGAGGGGGACTAGATTAAACACTGCCTACCATAGCCTGCTTCGGCTTCCTCTCCAATGTATTATGATTTTTAATTGCGATTTAACTAGGCGACCATTCATCAGATTAGATACCATTATATATATTATATATAGGGCCTATATATATCATAGGCCCTGTAAAATTTGCTGTGTATAACTGGCAGCAGACTTCGTAATCTGTGCTACATATTAGGCTGACTATTATAACAGAGTATGATATATATATATATATATATATATATATATATATATATATATATATAATATAATGCTCTACATGTAGCTATAATATAATGCCATATATATAGATATAATATAATGCTATATATATAATATAGTGCTATATATATAATATAGTGCTGTGCCTAACTGGTTGACTCTAATAATATTTTGCGTGTAAGTTGTTTTATCAGCGTAGAAATCAAACAAAGTCCGCAGTCGAAAGCGACGACCGTCTTGGTCGGGTCGGGTCGTTATGTTGCGGACCCTTTCTATTGGCCACATAGGTCTTGTGTGTTCGGTCGCCTGAGTCCCCCCTAACAACGGTCCCGCCAATTCGCCGGAGACGTCATCGGTCAGAGGTCGGTCTATCGGTCCGTCCGACTGACACAATGGCGACCGGAGGGAGGAAGGCCACCGCGGTATTCGAACCGAAACTCCGGTTATGAGTGAATGAATGGATGGATGGATGGTATGGGGTGAATGGGTGGATGGATGGATAGATCGATGGAGGGATGGATGGATGGACGGACGGAGGGACGGTGGAGTGTCCGTGTGTTCGTCCGTCCATATGGGCGGATGGAGAGATGGATGGAGGATGGATGGCATGGCATGGAGTGAATGGATGGACGGATGGATGGACGTATGGATGGATGGACGAGCAGAATTGAAAATGGATGATTTAAAATGATCAGGTGACAATGGGTGAATGGATTTATGTGCCTGGGAATAGAATGATGGATGGATGGGTGGGTGTGTGTGGAGTTGATGAATAGACGAATTAATAGATGGAAAGTGGATAGATAGATAGATAGATAGATGGATGGATGGATGGATGGATGGATGGATGGATGGATGGATGGATGGATGGATGGACGGATGGATGGATGGATGGATTGGTGGATTGATGGATGGATGGATGGATGGATGGATGGATGGATGGATGGATGGATGGATGGATGGATGGATGGATGGATGGATGGATGGATGGGTGGATGGGTGGATGGGTGGATGGGTGGATGGGTGGATGGGTGGATGGGTGGATGGATGGATGGATGGATGGATGGATGGATGGATGGATGGATGGATGGATGGATGGATGGATGGATGGATGGATGGATGGATGAATGAGATGCATATATTTTGATGATACAGATGGATAGAAGGAGCGAGCGAACGGATGTGTGGAGCGGCGGAAGAGGAGGGAAGAGCGAAGTCTTGATTCTCCCGAAGAAATCTGTTCTCTACAAAGACGTACAAACATCTGGTGTGTTGCGAAGGGGGTCCGTCAGTGGGGGGGGGGAAGGACGACTGACGGACGGGTGCTACAATAGATAAACAGACTGGTCGGCCCCGACGGAGGACGTCGCCGGAAATCGATAAGACAGCACGCACGCACACTCTGATCGACGCACCGCCGTCCTTCAACCATCCATCCATTCAGTTCGGATGGAGGAGAAGTGGAGAGAAATGGTCTAACTAAACGCCGAAAGGACCGGATGGATTCTTCGAGCGCATTGACTCCATCTCCTAAAATTAGCGCATCGCTTGAAGTATGAATTACGTCGAAAGAGAAAAACATCCATGGAACTTTTAGCAGAAAACTGAAAGAATCCTTTCAGATTCGCATTCGCTATACGAGGAGACAAAGTATTTATTAGCTACATTTATTAGTTAATTCTACAAATTTCCAGGTAATTCTGCAAAATCCCACCAATATTGCCGTTCACCTACCATCATCTACCTCATGCTTCTTTTTTATCTATTGCCCACCAGGAGCAGCTCCTCCGCTTCCTTCTCTCCATGGTCTCCTGGCAAGTAGCAATGGACTTGGACCTCCGCCTGGTATCTCTGGACAACCTCTCTGACATGACGCAGCGTTTGTGAATGAGCTGTTGCCATGAGCTTTTTAGTATCGCTTTATAGTATCGCTTTAGAAATGTTGAGATTGAAGCGATTGCAATGACATGGCAGAGAATCAGGTCGACTCTACTCTCTGCTTTTCAGTACTATTCAGTGTTCACGAAAGTCTATGACCTCTCAACTACACATCAAGCGTGGCCATAATGTGGATATGAAGGGAGGGGATTGGAAGGAGGGAGAGAGGGAGAGAGGGAGGGGTGCACCGTTTCGTCTTTTAATGCCAACCGTTCAATCAACTACTGTGTATAGAATCTTAACGCACAGCAAACAGCTAAAGGTCACCGATTAGTGCTTGCAATTAAGTATTGCATATTTGGAATTATTAGTATTATGCATTCATTAAGCGCTACTATATAATGACCAGGCATCAATTTGTGTATGCAATGTACGCATTGTAAGTAGTACCATCAACGAAACGCTCGATCCTTAATTCTTCAGTCTATCTATGCACTAGTAAGCCTACATTCTGGTGTAATCCTCTCTTAAACGAACTAAACTCTTTAACCGGATTCGAACGATCAGAAGCCTCGTTGTAAGTTGTGCACTGGTATTATGCCTCTGTGAAATATGATCTTATCTTATTCCATTATTAGTTAGCTCCATTCAAAATGCGTCACAGTTGTCCTTATTTTGGTATTATATCTACATCGTCCACCTAAACCCGCGATCATTACTTAGTCTAGACGAAGCACACGCGCACAACAGATTGGCGATTGCGAAGAATTCGATTTTAACGAGAAACTAAGAGGCAGAAATCCAGAAAGCAGAAGCTGATACAAAGGCATTAGTAATAAAATGCGGAAACAGACCTCCAGAAGTACTGTAAATGACCGCACTACAGACAGACAGACAGACATACAGACGGATAGACAGGCAGACATACACAAAACATTTGCATGAAATGTTAGCTCTCGTACTAAAACTTGCATGACATGCAGAGTCATGAGTTTGACAGGACGTCACGGCGCATGATTGTCAGTCAGTCTCAGAGTCAATTGGAAGTCAAGTAGGACGGTCAGTCGAACGTTCAGTCATTTATTGATTCGGTATTGATTATTGATTATTATTGATTGTTCCTATTATTAGGTCTTTGATTCAACATGTTGCCAATCGGTCATTTTATTGATCATCAAGACAGATAGTAGATCAAAGTAGTTGAGAACTCACAATGTGCCAGCGATTGATCTGCCTGTAAAATGAATAAAAGCAAGGCAAACCTTCGTAGTGAAGCATGAAGTGCTTTCCAGCGGTGGCGACGGTGGTGGAGCCGACAGACATCGAAGGTTCGCGAAGAACTCGAATTTCGACGGCGTTCCCGACGGACAGATAGACGTGACTGAGCCTCGTTTCCGCTGAGCAAATATCGACGACGGTCCTTGCCACTACGTCTGTGACCATGGCCAGGCGGTGACAGACGACGCTCAGATGGTCTCCTCGAATGTTCGGTGTTGACGACTGCTGCAGCGAGTTCTGCAGTGGTACTTTGGTCTGAGATGGCGGGGTCGTCTGCGGGACACCGGTGCCGAAGTCGTACAGAGTCAGGTTGATGCGCTGACCTACGGAAGCTGAGACGACGCGGGTGCAGCCGAGGAAACCGGTCTGCGACGATGACGGGCCAAGGATGTAGCCGCTCGGAAGAGGAAGCGACAGGCGGGCTGAACCGTGATGACACGTATGTGACTCGGTCGACTGCACTGAAAGTACCAGCAACGCAGGCTCAAAGTACCAGCAGTTAACTCAGATTTCGAATTAGACGCAATATATGCTCGAAGTACAGTACAAGCAGGACAATTTAAAAGCACCAGTTACAGCGACTGCAAATACCAGCAACACAGAATCGAGTCTACCATCACCAAAAGCCCACAGTATAGTCTACATAGAGTTCAATTGACTCTATGATACTCCCAGCCCAAGCACCTTTGTGAATTCTCTACCGTCCAGTCACCCGCTCTATCCGACGAGCCATCTCTCTCACTCTATCCTCTCCTCCATCACTACTCGCCTCAAGTTTCCAACCGATCTGTATCCCACACTGCACCTAGACTCTGAAACGATCTCCCCTGAATTCTGCATATTCTCAGTTCCTCCACCAATACCGTCACTCACCCACAGTCATCTGCCTCAGGTCCCCTCTACTTATCACCCCACAGGCCTTCCATTCCAAATTGAAGTCCTATCCCTTCAACAATTCCTATCCTAATCTATCAGATCCTCCACCTTCCAAGCTTTCTCGTCGTCAACGAGATCCGCCTTAGCAGCTGCTCTGCCTCTTATCTCTGGTCTCTCTGCCAACCGGACTCCGATCTTCCCTTGACCATTTCTGGACAACCCTTCTGGAACAACGCCGCGCTCGTAAATAATCTGCTGCACTGTGCTTAGAATTAGAGTAACGTGAATTAGAGTAACACTTAAGAATTGTTGAAATACGAAAGTACCAACGACGCAGGCTCAAAGTACCGGCTACAGAGGCTTAAAGTACCACCAACTCAGATTCAAATTCGAAGTAATATATGGTCGAAATACACACTAAAAGCACCAGCAACAGCGACTCAACGTACCAGAAACATAGGACCGAATTGACAGCAACATAGGATCAAAGTACCACAACACGCGATTCCAAGTACAACACACGTGCAATCAACACTCACCTCAAGAAATACAAAGACGAATAGGTTACAAATCTCTCCTAAATAACAACAGATTTACATAATCCAAAGACTCAGAGACAATCCGAAAGTTTCATTAAGAAACGTTTCTACTACATTGCTATCTACATCCTGTACGCTTACGTGAACAACAAAAAAAGATAATAATGATTAACACCGCATGATGCCACGGTAGTAGGCTGCCACAGTGTAGTAGTGTTGATGACAACGTATACCATAGGCATAATTAAGTATAAGAAGCAGAGCATTTTGATCTCGCGCTTATAAATAATCTAATGTCCCGAACCAATTAGCTTGAGATTTGCAGCCAGGAATTTGGAAGCCGCCGTATTACCAGTGGCGCCTCCAACGACGCCTAAGATCTATATATACACAAGATATAGGTCTCATATATAATTATATATATGTACATATAGATAGATATGCACCGGTGTTTATGTGATACGTAATTACTTTTATTGCTCGTCTAGATCCGTGGGATTTACAATTCGATGACAACGATGTAAATAGTAGGCCCAAAAGAAGCAGAAACTTTGCCTGACCAATCTGTCGCAACATCTCAAATATTGAAAGTCTGTTGTTTCCGCATGCTTATCCTCTACTGGGAAAATGTGGCATATAGGACTGTTTCGGTGGATTGTGTTTAGGCTGATGGAAATGGGAAGGCGGCGGTTTGGATAGTTCGGAGGAGGATATCTTAAATGGTATTTTGCTTTTGAATGAAAAGCCTAACGATTTATCATAGGTAAATGGGTTTCAGTTAACGCAAATATTGCAAATATTGCAATCGAGCGCTTCTGAGTAGACTGCCTTGAAAGGGCGCTATATAAATGTTCGCTAATAATCATGGGCGTCCGCAGGAATTTTAGTACGGGGTGCTAAATTTGTGGGGGGGGGCGGCAAAATGACGTTTTGCATGGAATTCATGAACACAGAATTCGTGACAACTTTGATATAATGGTCAAGGACTATACCTAAATAATTAAGTGTTTTTCGCATTGAAAATCGTGTTGGGCCTATTGCAAATGCAATAACCATAATAATAAAAAGACTTTATTTGTTTAAATAAGCGCAAAATCCAGGGGGTCAAATGTTTCCTTGCCCCCTCTGGAAGCCCGTGTTAATAATAATTATAATGATAATAATAATAATAATAATAATAATAATAATAATAATAATAATAATAATAATAATAATAATAATAATAGTAGTAGTAGTAGTAGTAGTAGTAGTAGTAGTAGTAGTAGTAGTAGTAGTAGTAGTAGTAGTAGTAGTAGTAGTAGTAGTAGTAGTAGTAGTAGTAGTAGTAGTAGTAGTAGTAGTAGTAGTAGTAGTAGTAGTAGTAGTAGTAGGCTAGTAGTAGTAGCAGTAGTAGTAACGTAGTTGAACGACAGGAGGATCGGAAGAAAAAAGAATTCGCGGATTTCAGGTGGAAGATCGTTCCAGAGGCGAGGTACAGAGTGGGATAGGAATCGGTTACCGTTAGAGAACTTCAGATGAGTAGTGACTGCGAACGGAAGGAGTGAGTTAAGAGCCGTCCAAATATTAACATTCACTCTCACACTGCAAAGTTTTTATAGGCCCTAATTCCCATATTTTCTTGAGCTACGATATAAATTCATCAATAGGCGTCCGTATAGTTTATCCACGCATGCACAGTATATGTCTATTGTCTATGTATTGCATTGTATATATACACGCACTCAACACTCGCTAATTACACGCCACACGATGACCTACAATGCATGGTATACTTAAGTACGAATTCATGGTACGACTCTATAGGCCTAGCATAGCCAACATTATTTTAAAAGTCTATATGTAAACGACTCACTGTAATTATTTTCGTTATCCAGGGTAAGATTGGCCTTAGTACTACACCGTGTCTCAAAATAAACTGTGCAAAATTGTTTCTGTCAGAACTTCGTCAAATTTCCACCAATTTTAATAATTTTTGGTAGGTAGATGGCAAAATGGCTGGAATTTTATGCTATATACATTTTCGACCTCACCTGACTCACGTCATCGCACTACCTTG
Source organism: Allolobophora icterica (assembly GCA_963556255.1). Classification (NCBI taxonomy): domain Eukaryota; kingdom Metazoa; phylum Annelida; class Clitellata; order Crassiclitellata; family Lumbricidae; genus Allolobophora; species Allolobophora icterica. Next base: position 41,509,697 of record OY744606.1, on the reverse strand, counting down.
TTAAACACAGATGTGCCAATTTCTTATATAACGCTAAAATCTTATTACATGCAACAAACTATCTGACGACTTAATTAGCACGCAGTAAAGTAAAATAAGGTTTACTTAGCAGGGTTTTTAATTGTTATGACAGATCTGCTTAAAAGTGTTAGAATTGGTGCACGAAATGTGCCCCGCTTACACGGACACAAGCGCTTAGATGGCAACGCCACTGACTGATAGCAGCATCAACGATCGACTGGTCAAAGCGCGCCCAATCGTCGATCAGACGCATTTTGAGTTCGTCGACGTTGGCTATCCTGGAGCGGTAAACCTTTTCCTGCAGCACACTCCATATGCTATAGTCGACTGGGTTAAGATCCGGTGAATGCGGCGGCCACAGTGTTGGAGGTACGAAGTCGGGCGTTTCTCGCTCAAGGAAAGAGACAGTGTCGCGTTCTCGATGCGCCGGGGCGCCATCCTGTTGAAAGACAAAAAACTCGCCCTGGGATATCAGGCGTATGTCTGGCAGTAGCTTCTGGGCAAGAAGGTTGTCGCGATAGTAGGCCCCATTCACATTGACACCTGTCTCGATGAAATGGATTTCAGTGCAGCCAAGTTTCGAGACGTTAGTTGTTAAAATTTAAGCGTTATAGAAGAAATTGGTACATCTGTGTTTAACAAGGTAGTGCGGTGACATGAGTCAGGTGAGGTGGAAAATTTATGCATTGCATAAAATTTCAGCCATTTTGCCATCTACCTACCAAAATGTTTTTAAATTGATGGAAATTTGACGAAGTTCTGACAGAAACAATTTTGCACAGTTTATTTTGAGACACGGTGTATAAACTACAATGTCTAATGTATGTGCTATACAACTGATACAATCTTGGTGTGTGAAATTGATGTTAGTATTTCTTCGTGGCATGCAACCAGATCTTTTTTTGCGATGACACGCGAACCACCCAAAGAACCTTTTGCAACATCAAAATCTGTCAGAGATAATAATTAGGTCTATGTCTTATTGTACGGTATACGCTGTACTCGTGATACTGCATCTAAAACGACGACAGCCAATCATCCGTGAGATCCATTTCGATGAATAAAGACGCAGCGTGTGATTGGCTGCTATAGATTAACATACACTGAAACACAATACAATGCAATAACTGCAATACAATGCACAATACAACACACTACTATCATATAATACAAAATACCGGCCCGAACTTCCGGCCCGCAGTTCCACGGTCTAGCTTAGGAGTTTTGCTGCGGTCTGCCCATTCTCCTGGAATTAGTTACGATCGATCTAACAACCGTCATAATTATCCCTTGAGTAGATCCTGAACATTAGTTGCAATTCCGGTAAATCTAACGGGTAAGATGTCTTACGTTCTACAATGCATAGAGTCTTAATTAGACTCATTCGATTACAATTGAATCTCGACGCAGACTTTCAAGAAGTCTGGGGTCTTCTAGCACATTGACTCAGTGATGACCTAATGTAGGAATAAGTAACTGAATCATACATTCAACAAAACAAACAACAGTAGGTCTATAGCACAAGAGCTACTTAGTAACGTGCGAGTCACTAAATAACCAGTCCTTCAACCTGCGAACCAACAAGCCAGCACCCAGCAAACCACCCAGTGTACCCAACCAACCAACCAGCTTACCAGCCAGTCAGGCAGCCATCCATCCAGCTAGCCAGATCGCAAGCCAGTCAACCAATGCAGCCATTTGTTATACTTACCGCTTATGCATTCGTACGTGGCTTCGAGGTATCTTGTTAGGTCGCCAATACAAGGATTCGTGTCATCCAGAGAAGCATCCGGGATGCGGAGTTTGCATTCCGATCTTCCGGAGCAGATCCTGTCAAGGACACTGACGACATTCGTGAAGCAGCCGATGAATCCAAAGTCCACTCGAACGCACCTGCCGAGGCGCATTCGACCGTAGCGGGCGGAGGTGATCAGGATGATTGACCCCGACGGACAGTGGCCATGAAAGTTTTCAGTTGAGCAGTAATCTACAACAGAATCCGTTTTCCTTATTATTGACTGTTGATCTTCAAATTTATTTAGCGCATTTGTATAACAATATCAATAACTCAGCATATGACGTCGTTTATTCTTTGACATTTTGGGAGTTTTACTGCCAAAAAAATATGCAGATATATACATACAGAAGCAGGTTCTCAATTTGCCAATATGGCTGCTGTAAGATAATTCGAGTATTCAGGATTCAAAGAATTGACCTACGATATTAAGCATCAGGAAAGTCTGTCTGTCTGTCTGTCTGTCTGTCTGCATACTATTTATATCTATTTGATCAGCAGCACACCTTCGGGCAGTGGCGTCACTAGGGCTGGTGTCACCCGGTGCGGTAAGTCATGGTGTCACCCTCATCAAACTCTCCAAAAAAAGATGGGTTTTTTTGTGAATTCGTCTCCCCAAAATTTTTTTAAAGGATTTCATCTCCCAAAAAAAGTTGATGACTTTTTTTTAGTCATCCGCCTGTTTTTTACTTGTTACAACCTTCTTTTTCCGGTCTCCGACCATAATGCCATCATTACCTCTTTACCTTTGACAGGAATTCGTCTCCCAAAAAAAGTGATGATTCATCTTAAAAAATGTTCATTTTCTCATCTTGGGTGTCACCCCCCTCTGAGGGTGTCACCCGGTGCGGTCCGCACCCCCCGCACCCCCCTCGTGACGCCACTGCCTTCGGGAACCTTATCTGTTCAACATATTAAACAAGAATCCTGAACTGTTCTGGATGACCAATTACTTCTTTCTCTGACTAACTCCTCCACCAAATGGTCTTGAGTGCCAAACTGCAATTAATTCTCTTATAGAAAAATAAAACTCTGGAAAATATGCCTTTGGTTTTTAAGCAATTTCAATTATCAGGAACTCCTTCGGTTCGCTTTCGTACACGTGTCAATTCCAAGTAATGCTTCCAGACAAACATCCTTATCCAGCAATCGGCGATTGTTTTTTTCACGCGACTTCTCTGACTTCTCGTCATACAAGGACCTATTCTATCGCCGACTTATGGCCTGACAAGATTTGAAAATACAAAAGGATTATGGTGCTGTACTTCTTACATAATTTATAGTAATTGTCACCTTTGTTCTATAGATAATCGAACAAAATAAAGATATCTTTCCACCATGCAATTAACATGAATTCGAGTGCACGTTTAATACCATTCTTACATTCATGATTCCTTATTAACGCAAAACTTATACACATGAGCCATATTATGCTCTCTCTCTCTCTCTCTCTCTCTCTCTCTCTCTCTCTCTCTCTCTCTCTCTCTCTCTCTCTCTCTCTCT
>OY744606.1:41281378-41501378 GCA_963556255.1 Allolobophora icterica | reverse complement strand
CAGTCAGTGAGGAAGAGTGAGTCGTAGCTAGAGCAGCCTTTCGGAGGTCTGGGTATACGATGGCGAAGTGTTGTATCTAGGTTAACCTCCAAGAGGTCTGCTAATTAGCATCAGGCGACGATGGCAATGTTGGACTATTATGTCTAATAACTAGAGACACTAATGTTGTTCACTTATGCAGATTAGAGTAGATCATGATTTGTCGTTGCTGTCGTAATCAACGTAACTCTCGCTATCGTCAAAATTTGTGCACTCATATATCTCGTATGGATTCTGAAGGTAGGCCTATAGGGCCTATATGCACGTTCAAGAAGACGACAATAACAGCTAAAGGAACATTCGTGTCCTGTTCGTGGTCCAGTGGTTGCCCTTCTAAGCAGACAGGGCACATGACACTGTGATAGATGATATGGAGAATCGGAACCACCAAGTGTGATACTATTAACACCTGCAGGAAATGTGAGCAACGTTTTGCCAGGTTTTGAAAGACTTGCTTTTGTCTATAGGACACATGATAGACGATATTCTCGGCCAAAACACAGCCTGTCTCTTTTATGCAGCAGTTATTGAATTTTACACGAATCATAAAAGATGCACATGTACGGCATTTAGGTCCAAGTAGACAGAGAGACTGACAGTGAGACCATGTGGTGTAGAGTACGGTCCTCATGAGCAGGGCCGCATTAAGGCTATAGTGCGGGCCCGGGTGCTGAGTACCTATACAGCCATATGCGCGGGGCCCAATCACAAGTACAATGAAAACTTTTAATGTACTTCCGAAAATGAGGGCCCCTCAAAACTGTTGGCCCGGGTGCTGCAGCACCTTAGCACCCCCTTAATGCGGGCCTGCTCATGAGCTTTTAGAAAGAGATTGTTTTGACGTGAATCGTAGTTTGACATGCAGGCGTGGGTGTAAAAAGACTAAAATTGCATTCGTGAAGGGGAAGAATGACACGATGACGTCGTGAAAAATAGAAATTCGCAAACGATAAAGCAAGATCTAATTAAGATGCATACACATAAGGTCTATGTATTTCAGACTCTTATATCTTTCATATATATATGTATGCGTGCATGTAGGCTATTGCATATATCTTAGGGGTTAAACTGTGTCTTTGCAACGGCTTAATTCTGCCCCACAATTTGATGTTGACCAATCTTCTCTTCTCCCTTCCCCTCCGTTTCCCCTTCTTATAGAACAATTAGTAAGCTAATGTGAAGGAATGCTATCAGCATTGCGATGATTAAGCATGCAAGAATACATTGCCGTTTATGCTCGTTGCTTGGATTTACTTCAAAACAAAATAACGCTGTCATGTCGCAAAAAATGTTTCAGCACAGAGGATAAAAGTGGCCGTCACAGTATAAAATTACGTATATAATTATATGCCTTTATATATATATATATATATATATATATATATATATATATATATATATATATATATATATATATATATATATATATAACAGATGCATAAATGTGCTTATATATATATATAAGCACATTTATGCATCTGTCGTTTTTAGTTTCCATTTATGTATACGGTTTTGTGCAAAGCGAATTCTTGTTATGTTCTCACTGAAGGATTGAATAGTATAGCATTTAATCTCGATAGCTATCTCATTGTAATCCGACGTTTAATGACCCGGACTTCTTTTCTGCTTGGTTCTATTTTGTGTTTCCCGCTCAATAATACTGTACACTATTTGCAAACTGTGACATGTCAAACTTGGGATAAATTAAACAGTTGATGTTTTCTAGTGTATATGTAAGTAAGTAAGGAAGCAGTATGTGTGTATTTATGCATACATGTTTGTATATATTTATGTATGTATGTATGTATGTATGTAATACGTATGTATGTATGTATGTATGTATGTATGTATGTATGTATGTATGTATGTATGTATGTATGTATGTATGTATGTATGTATGTATGTATGTATGTATGTATGTATGTATGTATGTATGTATGTATGTATATCTCTAATGTAGATATGTATGTATGTAGGTTTATTGCGCGCCTTTAACATGTCTATATATACAGCACATTTATAAGCACCTTGCAAGAACCACTTAAAGATGCTGAGTAGTCTGTAGCTACCGAGTAATGCAAACTATGAACACCTCGTTAAATGGATGAAGTTCTTTGTTCTGCCTTCTTTCCGTCTGTCTTGCTTCGTCTCGTCTTGCCTATACGCGTCTGCCCATGTCCGTGCGTTCGTCTCTCTGTGCGCTCCTCTATCCTTGCGTGTACACCCGCTTGTGCGTCGGTGTATATTTCTGCCTTTGTCTCTGATCCATGCCATCGAAATCGGCCATTTTGCGAGGGACGTTCGTTCTCTTATCTCTGCCGCCTTGACTGAGCGCCTCTGAATGACCCGATTCTGCAGCGAAGCAGCTCTCGTCCAGAGGCCGATTTTTTCACTTGGTATTTTTCGTCTCTTCCGAGGAACAATTAATTACTGACAGTTGAGTTGAGAAAACGCAGGCAGACCAGAAGCACCGAGGGATCGACACTAAAGAGAAAGACGCAGAAGTAAAGACGTCGAGGTTCGCAGTGATATACTGGATGTAGAAGAATGGAGACAGGAAGTTTAGGATAGACAGAAGAAAAGAGGGTCAGAGGAACGAAAAGACATAGGAACGAACGCATTCAGGAATGAACGTCCCAACTGAAAGATAGGATGCTCGAATGGTATATACCACGACCTTCTGCTTTCGTGACAGGCACATATACCTGTTGGAAGGATAAATTAAATACTTTAACTTGGTCTTGTAAGTTGGAATTGTGCAGATGTATGCCTACAGCTCTTGATAACACTGGGCTGTAGGCCTATCTCAATAATGCCTAAGACATGTATATAGAGTATGGTCTCTGTAGTCTTCTGTCATAATTGTCATCCGTTCACAAGCGACACTTGTTCCCTCTGCACATCAGACTCTGAAGATAAAGAATCTCATTCATCTGTCAATGTCAGATAAGTGTCTGCCTCATTCATTAGGCCTAAATTATTGCTTAAACATTTCGGTTAATTGTTGTGACTTAGTTTCACAAAGATCAGTCAGCCTATACGAATATCTGTGTCTTATATAAAGCGAATATTTATAGGCCTAGGCCAGTGCCGGCCTTAGCGCCTAAGGCCGGCACTGGCCTAGGCCTATAAATAGTCGCACGAGGCACGCGACTTAGGGGGGCCCGAAAATGTCACAGAAAATTAACATGAAGAAGACACCCTAATAATAATATTATGGTTTCGGTTAAATCTTCTCTTTTGTCAATAAAATAAAAGTCAATTTCCTCTGAATCCAAGAATTCTCGTGAATAGTTAAATTTGACTTGTTGTATTAGTTAGCAGTCTACTAAAATAAAATGATTAGCAATGAAAAACAATTTGACTTGTGTCATGGAGGGCCCGTACAGTATACTCTGCACGGGACCCGGAATATCTTAAAGCCGGCACTGCCTAGGCCTACAGTTTATCCTCTCAATTCACATTCACAACAACAAAAACGACTAGCTAGAGCCTAGAAGCCTGTAATTTGAATACTTAAAATCTTCATAGTATTTCAGTTTGTTTTCTAAGTTTGTAATTACAATTAAACTTGTAAAACAATTGACCAAAATATTCATGGAAAACAACAATGTAGGCCCTATAGGCTCAACGTGATAAAAAAAGAAGTAAGTTTGAATCCGTAAAGGCGTTCTACGTGACCAAAACGCCTATCAAGACAAAAGGTAATTTACGACTGAATTGAGTTAACGCTATAGGAGGTCCTGAATTCATTCAGAATACTTTAATCGAAGGCTAAACGTCCGTTTTCCTCCAGTCTGTGACGCTAATTTAGCCGAAGTCTGTACGGACATCGATTCCAATTATTCGTCTGCTTTCTAATTACGACAGCTGCATGTTCCGGACGTGGAATGGAATTAAGCGAAGTGTCCGGAAGTCCGTAACGGCTCCTACCGTACCCCCGTTCGTCTTCTTCCCCTCTGCCAAACTCTTCCAGTCCAAACTCAAGTCCATTCGTCCGTCACAAGTCCCTCCGTCCGTTCGTTCGTCCATTGGTCCGTGATGGGTATTCGACTAGAGTCGTACGAACGAACGACACACATCGCTGAAGATCGATAAAGAGACAGACGAGTCTCCCTCACTCAGGCTCTTTCCCCCTTCATCTGTCCGTCCGTTTGTTCGTCTCGTTTCCTTCTTCCCTCCTCCTCCGTACCTTTTACCCGTTCCTCTCCTCTCAACGGCTCATCAAAACGGCTGCGCTGGAGCGAGCGCGCTCTTCCTAAACCAGAAACCGATTGATTGTCTCTCCACTTTTCCATAAGCATTCCATCGACCGTTGCTAAATGTGCTCTTTCTCCTTACCTCCCTCCATCTCCCTCTATCTCCCTCTATATCTGTCTGTCTTTCTCGCTCAGCCTTCTCCCATCTTCTCTTTCCTCTCTCCTGAGACTTTCTTTTCTTCCTCCATCGCTCTTCGTTTTACTCTTTTCATTCCTGTTTTCTCCCTCCCTCAGCTCGTCTCTTCTCTTTCTTTCTTTCTTTCTTTCTTTCTTTCTCTCTCTCTCTCTCTTTCTTCTCTCTCTCTCTCTCTCTCTCTCTCTCTCTCTCTCTCTCTCTCTCTCTCTCTCTCTCTCTCTCTCTCTCTTTCTCTCTCTCTAATAATAGACCACGTGGGCACACACAATCCTTCTAGTCGTTCGTATGTCCGTCTGTCCGCCTGTCGCTCTGCATATTTCTTCTTCTTGGCCATGTGACCTAAACCCGGCTGCATGGGGTTCATCTCCCCTTATATACTCGGCCAGACGGACGAAGACGGTCGGATGGCAGATGGAACATAATTGATTTCCATACGGCTCTTCTGCCTATATCGTCGCTGGCTTCCTACTTCGATGTTGTCTCCAATTTGTTGACGAGCATAATTGTTGTTTGCAGTTACCCGTAACGCAATACTCCCACGACCAATTGTTTTTCCACCCGTCCAATTAGCCTGCACTGCGGAAGGATTGGCACTCCAGGAGGGCAACTATGTCTCTTTGTCTCTCTGTTCGCCCACCTCTATCTACCTCTCAATGTCCGTCGTTTTTTGTCGTTCGCTGCCGTCACTTGGTTGCCGCTATCATCTGGTTCTGGATTAAGTTCATCAGCCACCGAGTACTGCTCTTCTCTTCGACAGATGACCAACATTCCACCAGTAGCAGCAGCAGCAGCACCTGTATGCCGCTCCAGGAGTTCATATTAATAATTATAGAGGATAACTTAAAACCGGAATCGAAGAGTATATTTGTACCTGAACCGTTGAAAGCCGATATGAGTGCCAGCACTGTGGTAGGCCTGTGTGCCATGTTTTTTCTGTTTGTGAAGAGATTATATATCCTGTTTTACCTTACTCGTTCTAATCAGCTCTCTACCTGTTCATCTGCTGCGCTCACGAAAAGCGCACTGTGCTGGGCCGTTATTTGACGTGTTGTCTCATCCAAGACACACGGAAGACAGCGGTTCTAGCCTGTGGACAACTGTATAACGTCTTCAATATGGTCCCAAAATTGCAGGAAGCTCGTTCAACGAGGAGCCCAGAACACGAAACTCCTCTGGATCGGAATAACGTTTTATGTATCAGAGAAATTGCATAACGCCCTTTAGGTAACTCACAAGGGCGATTAAGATCCATAGGATTAATCTGTAAGCCTGTTGCACTAGGCATTGATTGGTCAGAGCGCTCGGTCTGTAACGCGGAGGCAGTTACTATGTAGGGACCTTGAGCAAGTCCTTCACTCGCAATTGCTCAGTGCTATCGATGCTCTGTCATATGGTCGTTGGCACTTCTGAACTTTGGAAGGAGGACCATCTATCAAATACAGTTGTATTCTTTGGTATGGTATTAATCGATGTCCCATGCATTACGCCTAGCACTACTCAGCGTTACTGTAATTGCAAAGGCGCTACATAATTTTCAAGATTAGACGAGGAAAATGGTCACAGTAAGTGATCACGATATAAAACACAATGTCCACGACAGGCACGAGGAGCAACAGTAATAAAGTTTAGACAAAACTCTAAATTTTCGTTAGGTTTTGCTGTTCTGTAATATTTGGTGTCGGAAAATAGATTGATAAGTGCTATTGTTCATTGTGCTGCTTTACTGGTATTATTGTCCATCGATTATTGTACAATAGTGACAATTTAAATAAGTTGTCGAATGGTCTGGAGAATACTATCTCTGTGCATCAACTGTTTTACTTTTAGTTACCGGTAGTTAGGTTAAAGCACGTTTTTACCTCGTACTGCTTGTCCGTAATGGCAGAACTCATCGACAGTGAAATAACTATGGCTAACACCACGGCTGACCCCACAGGTGACCCCATGGCTGACCCCACGTGAATTCGCGAGTCGTGTCTCTACTAACTTTGTCTGATTCTGTTAATACGGCGTAACCTGTCGTTCTACACCGCAACGACTCAGCTTCATTCCTTCGTCCTGACGAGCCTGGACTATTGCAATTCCATTCTGGTAGTCTTGTCGAAATTCAGAATATACGTTAGCCTCAGTCCGCCATAAAATCGAGCTGCTCGGCTCAGTCTACCAAAATTGTCTCACAATTCAGCATATATTCAAAATACATTCCACCGACTCCCTGTCGAGGACATGAACAAATTCAAGATCCTCCTTCTTGGTGGGTCTTCATGTATACGGTAGCTGCCCTTGCCGGTTTAAACCCAGTCGAACGTCAATCGCTTCGTTCGGCTGCCCGTGGAGATCTTCTTGTCCCTCGCTGCCATACATCAACATGAGAACACCGTGCATTCTTGTAGGTTAATCTTCCTGCGAACAGTTGAACTGTTCCGTTTACTCTGCCTAAGTTACTTTGCCAAGTCATGTTAAGATGCAACTGTTCAGTTCACTCAAACATCGATGTTCACAGCGTTTTTGAGGGTTCGGAAAACGTGCTTTGCACAATACAGCTACAAACAATATTCGTACCTTAACCGATCTACCTGTGCAGGCACAATGGATTCGAGAAGAAATAATCTTATTGTTGAAGTTTACACGAATGCACTCGATTCTTTAAAAGATGACGCTCTATAGAAACATTTGCAAAATGCTCCTACCCCACTGGCAAGGTCTCCTACCCCGCAGTCAGGCAGAAAGGATCGACTGAGAATCCATTCAATTTGTCTATGACGCGGCTTCGTGGGAAGAACACTTGTGCATTCCCTGTTGCACTGTTCCTGCAGGATCGCTGAGTTCGTTAAGCATACTCCAAGTTCCTCTCCATCCGATCTCTCCCGACCATTAATCCTTCGACTCTCCCACCCTCTTCCAGCTGGACTTCTCTTCCGTCGCGAAATTCCATTTAATTAGGAGAGAATCAATGTCATCGTCACAGCATGTCGCCCACAGCATGCCGTCTCATTATAATACTGCTGGAAATTGAGATCGTAGTGATCTACCATCACTTCTTCTATCCGGTCATATGTACGCCACACCTATCGACCGCTGACAGGAGAAAATCCTAATTACCTTTAAATTATGATAAAGGATTCTATTCAATTTAAGCAAAGACTACAATTTTCTAGAAATAGACCTGTTTAAAATCTCTTATTGCGACAAGGTAAAGGTAGACATTATTTTTCCTGTCAGACGTTTAGTCCATCTGCAAGAAGCCGCTACTAAGATGCCCTTGGATAGAATGCCTCTAACTGTGCGCTTATGTAAATTCATCGACTTTTCGCTGAGTAGTTTATAATAGGTAACTTTAACATATACACTACCCAGGAGAATAGCGCAGTGATTAGCTCGTCAGTATAGATCACCTAGTCCTAGGGTAAGATGACTGATTGAACGTTTATGGACGAAATCAAAAGGTGATTACACGAAGAGTTGTGAACTGTAGTGTAAACAATATCGTCTCAGACAAGACGAGCATGTTAAATCCATCCACAAATAGCATCAATGTACAAGGTGTAAATCAACGTATATGGCCTATTGGATCACAACCATTTCTATGAGCTGGTACATAGCGCCTGGTAAAACCATTGAAAGGGGCGCTCTCATCTGGCTATCTGGCAGAGCTAAAAAATAGATGCGATCCTATAGGCTAGTGTTTCTCGTGTAGGGGCATAGTTAGTGTGTGTGTGTGTGTGTGTGTGTGTGTGTGTGTGTGTGTGTGTGTGTGTGTGTGTGTGTGTGTGTGTGTGTGTGTGTGTGTGTGTGTGTGTGTGTGTGTGTGTGTGTGTGTGTGTGTGTGTGTGTGTGTGTGTGTGTGTGTGTGTGTGTGTGTGTGTGTGTGTGTGTGTGTGTGTGTGTGTGTGTGTGTGTGTGTGACGTTGTTAGTAGGCGGGAGAATAAGCCGTCCACGGTACAACTGCCCTGAATTTAACCTGCAAATAAGCTATCGGTTGTTGGATAAAGACTGCACCGTCCTACCCTGTATTCTGACTCATCTTCGGAGGAAGCCGTTGGTGTTTGGAATGAAGAGCCGAGACTCGATATTACAGCTTATTATTATATCAAGGATGAGCATCAGATCTCATCAAACATGACAAACTCTTAACAAAAGTGAAATAATTAATATATGTCGGTTTTGCAGTTAATGCTATATTATATTGATCATTGGTATAATAATATTAAAATTACTTTATGTCATTATGCCAACATATGGCTATGTACTGGGTTAAAGGCTAAAATGTCTTTAGCTTCTAAGCTGCATATTTTAAGTTCGCCAATGCGCTATTGCGCATTGCAATATACGACAAATTATCAAGCCATGAAAATGCTGCAGCAAAAAGAACAGAAATATTCTTTGCAGCAACGATCGAGAAACTGTAATCTCTGTTGCAGAGAAAGTCAAAGGGCACATACGGTTGACTTAAGGCATCTGTGTGCATCTCTAATTATAGTAGCGTAATGTGAATTGAATACACATAGCTCAACATATGCTGGCTTCCATTCGGTCATTTGGAGTCGATTAGCAGTTGAATAATGTAGCAGACCAGTGAAGGATGCGGGATTTTGTTTGGAGCAGCCGTTGAAAGGTTTCGCAATCTGTAGACCTTCGCATCCATAAGTCTTACTGTTCTGACTCCAAACAGCTCGCCTCCTATGTCTCTCATCATCATCGTAGTCGTCGCCATCATCATCAATCATCCTTATCATCATCACTGTCCCTATCATCATCATCATCATCATCGTCATTATCATCATCATCATCATCATCATCATCATCATCGTCTTCGTCTTCGTCTTCGTCGTCATCATCAACACCATCATCATCATCATCATAACAATAAAAGCAACAATAACATTATCAGCAGCTGCGCAACTACAGGCAACATCAGCACCACCAGCAACAACATTATCATCATTATTTTGATAATCATGGTTGGTGAGCAGAAAACTGATTCAACTTCGCATACATTCGGAGTTTTAAACCGATGTCTGTTATCATGGTTGCAGAATGTCGTTCATGGCAAATTGGAGGCCACGCCTTTAGGAACTGCGGCATCGATAGAGTTCGTCCAGGAAATCCTCCGTAATTCACTGATGCGTAACTGAGCTGATATAACGGCATCAATAGCCAATACCCACTGTCAACGCCGCATGAGTCTATTTTATCACACAGTTATATATACTGTGGCCACTTCATGTCAATCCATATCGGAAATACTGTCGATATATGCGGGAAATGTTGAGTCGATATGGCAACTGCATGCAATGCTATTAAGGTCGCGTATCGTAGAATTCTTGGGATCATCTATTGAGATTCATGCTTGAATGCAGCTCTGTGCAGTCCCTTTCTCTTTCCAATAGCTCTTCTTTCCTCCATCTCCTTTTCATTCCTCTGCTCCGTATCTTCCTCCTCCTACTTTCTTCTTGTTATCGCGTACATATAAACGTACTTTCAAGCGATGATGATGATAAGGATAGCTGAGTTCACGTCAAAAAGTAAACAGCTACACAAGTAAGGACCACTTAAACTCGTCCACTTAGGCGTAAATAGCTTATACTGAACACCAACGAACTTGGACGACAAGCCTCTCAACTTTGCGGCTGAAATTAGGTCTAAACGACTGTTTCATTTCATTTAGTCTAGGAATAACAGAGAAATGTCCAGACAAAATTCAGAGGACCCAATATTGTCCTTGCAAACATATTAACGACTGGTACAAATTAAATTAGTTAGTAGTTGCATTTTATTACAGGGCAGACCGAGGATGAACACTGTTACCGGGACTTGTGCAAACTTACACAAGGTCCAGCAAATATCCTTTGAGAACGATAATAATGGAAAGGGGACCGAGCAGATTGAGACAAGCATGCAAAGTTGTAGACATATATACAGAAAAGCATGCATACAGACAGGTATACATATAAACATGTAAACAGACATACAGACAGACAAGACAGACGTACAGAAAGACGAACGGTGGACGCCTACTTAGACAGACATGAGGGCAGAAAATGGACATATATTTATTCAAACATATATACAACGTTCATACATACATACACGTACAAACATATATACATAAATACATACATACGTACGTACATACGTACATACATACACATGTACATACGTACGTGCATATATACATACATCCGTACTTATATACATACATATATATATACATACATAATACGAACATACGTACATGCGTACATACATGCGTAGTACATACATACATACGTACGTATGCGTAGATACATACATACATACGTGCATATATATAAATACATACGTGCATATATACATACGTACATACATACATGCACACGTACGTACGTATTAACGAGACGTACGTATGTATGACGTACATGCACATAGACATTAGACAGACAGACAGACAGATAGGCAGAGAAAGAGACAATGTCTGCGAGCAAAGAGCGTTTCATAAAAGAGATTCGACGTCTGCAGGGTCATGAATGAGTGGGGCGTGCATGGCATCGTGGATGCCGAGGAGTGTAACGATGAGATCTGATCTAATGAAAGGCCGCCGAATCGACGGACATTCGCGTCGACGACTGCAGAGGAGGATGGAGGATGGCCACCGCCGAAGAGGATACGGAGGAGGAGGATGTTTCAACGCTGATTTATAGCCCTCCTGCCATACGAGCGACTGATCATTTGTATGGAGCCAACGACAAACAAACACAGATGACCGACCGTCGTCCACTACTGTCATGCGTGCATGTATCACCGTCGACCGCATCGACCCGTGACAGTGCCCTACACATGACAGCAGATGCCGCCGCCGCTGCTTCGGTTAGTGTATCGGCGGCGGCGGCGGCGGCGGCGGCGGAGAGTGAGTGAGCGGTGAGATTGGCTTACCTCTCGTCTGACCCGGTGTCAGCAGACAGTAACAGACGGAGGCCATCAAGAGGACAGCGCACGTCGTCGTCGTCCATGGCAACGTCTCAGCTGCTGCAACTGGTGAGGTAGCAGAGCGATGCTTCTCTTCCCGATGCATCTTCGCGACGTCCACGAACAGTAGATCGACGAAGAAGGATCGCAAAAAATTCAGCAGCTGCTGACGAATTCAGCGATCGACTGAGACTTACATAACAATGACATAATCGCCTAAAACCTAAAGGTTTAAGGATCACTTGAAGATGAAGAGCTGTTCCTTAAGCTAGCCTTAGAGGCAGTCGTGGGTATTATAAAGTGTTAGCGACTTCATTTGTATTAGCCTCGTCATATGAGGACGAGTGACCAGTCCTCTCCCTCGCCGTCACAACTTCCCACCGACAGTGTACGATCAGTGTAGCTCATAAAAAACTGCGCTGGCTAGAGGCGCAGATGGAAAATCTTGAAACAGTTTCGGCCCTGGCGGAGAGTTGAACCGCCACCTCTCTGTGTGGTCCGGCAAACTAACCACTAGACCATCACTCACCCTCAGTGACTGAAGTGTCCTATATATCTGTGTGTGGGTGTGTGTATGTATAGGTATGTATGTGTGTGTAGGTGTGTGTTTGTGTGTGACCTACACTGCAGCGTCGTCAAATCTTCGTCATCTTTGGTCATTAAATAGACGCTAGTTTTTCTTCTCCTGCTCTCAAGTCGCGTATATATAGGAAGAGCCCTCAGGCCACAGACAGCATCTGCACTCGACATAAAAGCATTCCAGTTAACCTATTATATGTGAACTGAACTTCATTTAATGATGTGTGCCGACTTACGTCCTACTTAATTCTAAAAATAATGCAGTTTATCAAATGTACTCTTTCTAATTAGAGCGACTTTCTTGTTTGTTATCTGGAGTTACCCGTTTCTGAAGTCATCATAACCTAGAGTTTCAGCAGCTTTCTTTGGCTTATGGCTCTCTTTACAACGTCACTTGATCATCATCAACTTCATTTAAATATAATCTTCTCTTGTGACGTATCATGAATGAATTATCTCACTTTCGCCTAGTATAATCCATGAATCCTCTTTTGTGACGCATTCGACCAGTATGACGATAGTCGATTATTATCAGTGACATCTATATCATAATCCTGGAAACGTTGTTATCAGATCAGTCACTTATTCGAGTTTTATCAGTTAACGCAACGACTGGCTAACCTGAGCGTATCGACGGCTTTCTCCTCTTCCGCTAGGCCCCTATTTATCAGTCCTTTTCAATCGAATAATTAGGCCCAACGGGTGGCAACGTTCGCTCGCTCAATACCACATCGAGTCGAAGTGATGCCGACGCATGCCCGATCGTCTTCTTCTTTCCTCTTCTCGGTATGTCTGCGTCTCATCGGTTCTTGCTCTCCATCCGGCTGCGCGTATATCTGTCTTTATCAGCGGCTGAGTTCCTCCGAGGGAACAATTAAGCCATTGGTCGTCTGCGCTGCTGGAAACCCGTTCCGTTAACCGAAGTTAGACGCCGAGACTCGGTTCTGCGCAGACGACAGACCGCTAAGATATACTTGCCATCTTTCAGAGCGGACGGGCGGACGGGCGGGGAGCCAGAGGCTATCGGCGGCCTGGTAGAAGGCGCGGCTTGCGGGGCCCGGCCCGGCTGAGCGATCGGTCGATCAGTGGGAGAGCGCGCTCATCGGGAGGAATTACTGGACGGATGCAGGACGACAAAGGGCTTCGAAGAATGTGAATAATGGTCAATTTTTCGTGCGCTGCTACCGGCGAACGCTCATGAGAAACGAATCGGCCGATAATCGAGCGACGATGGACAGAGAGATTAATTAAACGGGTGCATGCCACAGCCACAGCGACGACGATGTCGAACCCGTGAGGAGATCCACCCAGTCCGTCAGTCACCCCATAGGCGCAACATGGGTTCAGAAGTTGTGGAGGAGTAGGAGGCGGGTTCCTGAGGAGTAACCTTCAGTTAAGGGTTACTTGGAGTAGGAGAGATCGAGCTTTCTCTTCGGGGTACGGCTTTTAGCCGCTAACAAGTTTCATGATTTGATGAGCAACTCTGAGCAACACTGAGCAAGTATTTAGATTCAAGGAGCGAATCTGACCGATTCGGGGGAAATAATTAAGATTTATTATTATATTAATTTCTTAACAACGAGCTGCATTCTTTTCTCAGTCGATTTTTAGCACACTCGTCATTAAAGTGCTAACGTGAGCGGTTTATGAGCAAATTTGGCTAATTTAGAGCATTTAATTGGAGTCCATTTTGAATAGGTTAGATTAACAAAGAATTTGAAGTTCAGAGCTGCGACCAAAATGCCCTTTTGACTGCGTAGCATTTCCATCCGGACAAATCGCATAACACTTCCCGTTACCTTTCCCGCCGGATGATTCCCCGCTGGCATAAATAGCCATTGCACATTTGGCCTATATAGGCGAAAAGAGAAACATCCAACAACTCGGAACTGTAATCCAGTGCTTCAACGGTGTCGCGTTTGGGGGTACTTCCGCATTGTGATGAGTTGTTTTTCTCATATCCACTCCAGGTGCATTGTCTTCTCTTTGGATTCGTCTTACGTATACGCCCTTGAAAGCATAGCACCTTAGGGTATGAAACAGGGCCGTAGCCAGGATTTTGTTTCGGGGGGTGTTTTCTGTTTCGGGGGGTGTTTGCTCGTCTTTAAGCCAGCCGACATGCAACCGAGTCAACCGACCAAAGGGTTTGTAGTTAGTAAATGCATTATTTCAGTTTTACATTATTTAATTTCGGGGGGTGTTTAAACACCAAAAACACCCCCCTAGCTACGGCCTTGGTATGAAACTGAACAAAAGCAACTGCGATACATTTATTTATCTAGCTAATATTAAACGCTGAAACTGTTTAACCTAACTATAAACTTCTATATAGATACCTAAATCTATATCTATATCTATATAGAAGTTCATGACCTGACCTACACATTGTTAACTTAGACTTCGGACCGCTTCCGTGTTTAGGCCTACTGCCTACTGCACCATAGGACCTTTGAGAAAAACAATAAAGACAAGCTTAACGGGTGTTGAGTAGTGTTAGTCCAAACACTGCAGCTTCAACTATCAAGCATTCTTGTTGATCGGTTTGAACGAATGTAGGCTAACTGAAGAAGACCTTAGCGATCTTCGTGAACATCACTGCATCAGAGTCCATTACTTGCATGTCGTATATGCGGCTTATTATGTGCACCTCCTAATTCTAACACCATTGAGGCTACCCTCTAAAGGTTCTGTGTAAACAGAAATATATGCCTATTTAACTAATTTGAGATCTTTTATGTGAACCTATTTGTTCACCGCTCAAACAGTTGCATATGTGGTTTATGGCCATAATCTCTCAGATTTATAAGTTTGTATTAACAAATAAAATGTGAGCGTTTCATACATAAACTTACCTTCTTTCGTTGTCTTCTTTATGACTTTACAGGCTAGCTATATGCTATGTACAGCTAATAAAAAATTAGGGTTGTGCCGAATAGGTGATATCACTATTCGGCCGAATACGAATACGAATATTGTACAAAATAGGTCTACCGACAACATCAAAAATACGTTAACGTTCACTCACTGTACACAAAGAATGAGATTACTGACGCTGCGATACCACTGTCGAGGCAGTAGGCAACGTCTGGCTGCGACCACAGCATATATTATGTTAATGAGAGAGTTCCTTCAGTCCACTCGCTATAGCAGCCGCATATGCAGAAACAGATGTCAATTGGCCACTATTCGCATTCGGTCCGACAGCTACATGTACTATTCGGCCGAATACCGAATAGCTATTTGGCCCACTATTCGGCCCCGAAACCCATTTCAGATGGCTTAGTAGTCTCGAAAAAGTAATTAAAATCGGTGTATCTTCATCTACTAGTGTTCGTGATCTGGGTTGACCTTGGACCAGGAATTGACCTTCTCTGAGCAGATGAGGAGGGTCAAAAAGAATGTCGATAGTGTTTCTACTACCTATATGTCATATTCGCGCAATACGCCGCTCGCTTACAACTCAACCCGACAAACCCAGATACCCGCATTCATATGCACAAGGGTTGGGTATGGCAATATTGCTTATGCAGGATTTGGTCATTTCGGGATTAATTAACTACAATGTTTTCAGTGCTGTGGCTCGACTGATTGGCAGCATTCTTAGACGTGGCAAATATTTATTTATCAAGCGGGAGAGACGGGAGAGACAGCGATATCTCTCACGTAGAACTATAGTTAAGTTTAAAATCTCAGAGTTTATGCGTAATTGCATGCAGTGTCTCGTCTCATTTGAGGAAGCTGCGCCTCGGTCTCGTCCATTTCCGGCCACTGATTGCCTCCCTCTACTACCTCGTTTTCCCTGCCGTCCGGACTTCCCTAGCCCATCACAGAAGCTTTGTCGTCGACCGCAAACTCTCTGAACTAGGTTGTCTAACAACAACCTACGCCATGAACTTCTTTCTTTGCCTCTGTTCTGTAATCGCTGAATAACCATTGTGCTCGATCGCAGTTACGTTTCGTCTAGGTCGGAAAGACTATACTATGAGGAGTTTCCACTGAAAAGGCGCTATAAAAATGTGTGACTATTTATTACTATTGTTATTCATTCGTAACTTCTATCGCGCCGGTGTCTACAATGCACAATGGTGGAGAAATGGACCGATGGTGCACACCAAAGCCAAGCCGTATTCAAGTCAATATGCAGAAGATCAATCCGCAAGACAGAGAGGCGAGCAGACCCTGGTGGGCATAGGCGTAATTTGTGGGGGGTACGAGGGGTACCAGTACCCCCCACTTTTTGGACTGGGGGGTACTGTACCCCCCACTTTTTAAACGATGCCAATCAATATTTTATTATTGTGCCTTCCCAGAGAACGCAATCTCCACCAAAAGTATGAAAGTGCTTAGATACACAGGTAAATCGAGAGCCAAAACTAATGAGAATACTGGCAGGAAATATGTTCAAAATGGTTATCATGCGAAACACGAAAGTGGAGAAGAAATTGGTACCCCCCACTTTTTAGACCAAGGTATTGGTACCCCCCACTTTTTAGGCTAAAGTTACGCCCCTGCTGGTGGGTAAACAATTCTAAACGGAAAGTCTAAGTCGAGGACAAAGTGATTGAACAGAACGGACAGATGGAGGGAGAGAAAGAGCTTCAACATTTAAGACCAGAGACAGAAAGACCTCGTTCATCCAGAACAGTTCTAGTCCTATAGGCATGACCATAGAATAGATTACGATTTCGTTTATAATTGCTATAGCTGACCAGCCTTTCATTGTCACACTATAATAGTAACCTGAGTGTAATCTAAAGCCTGTGCTCGACTGCGGTACTTCCGTCGCTTCTCAATGAGACTCATACGATCGAATTCAAGTTACGACGAAATCGTGACTTGAATTGAAGCCCGCCTCAATTAATCTGAAATTTGTAGAGTTTTTGTACAATCGCGTCGGTCGGTATATATATGCACGCTCATGTGCGTGCATTGTTCCCCGCTATGAATTCAGTATGGTTTGAATAGGAATGCACTTAAATGACCCCCTATCCACTCCCATTTTATATAAATATATCTGTGATGTCTATACGTAGACATAGATATCCGATGAGATCAAAGTCCGTCTATTTATGTTAGTGCTTTCGATAAAATCGACCAGTAAAGAACGAATGCACTAAAGACACAGGACAACGAAAGGAATTCGCTAAGGCATGGAAACGATCTCCATTATCTACCTGCCCAGGATAATGGGGCGGGCGGGCAGGCGGTCGGTCTGCCTGTCTCCCTGCCTGCTGCCTGCCTGCAAAATCGACAATCTGTTGTCAAGCGATGTAGCCTGCAGAAATGTTGCACAGTTGTATCTCGTGTCTGGTCCTTAGCCTTCAACGCACCCAAAGACAACACGTCAAACAAATGATTGTGTAGAGGCTTGCCATCTATGAGGTTCTACTTTAATTTTCCTTATACTACCCTATCTAAAAATGAGCAGTGCACTCGTGGCCTATCACCTTGTTCACCTTGTGCTGTCAACTCCTGGAGCTCTAGCGATCGCCATGACACACATTCTCCATTGCTTAATGACGATTTTCTTGGCATGTTAACAGGGGTGGTTTGCCATTGCCTTCCCCTGGTTTTGCCTGCCGTGCCCGTTCGTTCCCCTTCCCATGGAAGGGTATTAACGGTCCGCACCACGTGAAGGTGGGCACGGAGGACTTTGGTTCATCAGCCCAGGTCGGATCCGAGTCTACGCTCTTAAGAGACGTCGGTCAGGTCGCCTCCCTGCTTTACTCTAAACCAGAGTGACTGATGAACCTTTGCGGACCAAAGAAAGTAAAATGTAGGTCCCAGAAAATTTAATCAGGGATCGTCTGTCTGTCTGTCTGTCTGTTTGTCTGTTTGTCTGTCTGTCTGTATGTATGTCTGTCTGTCTGTCTGTCTGCACATGTGCATGTGTGTCTGCTATAATTATTGGAAAAACAAATAAACATAAGATGTTAGGCACGTTTTGAGCATGAGTTGATTGGCTTTACATTCGAGCGACGGTTCAACGTGTTTATGGCAGGGTCCGATTTGCCGGGGTGGTCGGGGGGGTTGGACCCCCCTGCTTCTTTTTTGACCCCCCTGCTTAAAGCCTTTGGCCGACCCCCGAGGGGGTCGGCTTAACCCCCTCAAATTCACTACCCTCAGTCCTACACCAAACGACTCCATTATGACCAATCGCAAGAAATACGGCCTTGTTACCTTTTGTTAATTATTTATTATCCAGTCGGCACCCTAATTTTGAAATATCGCATTAATATTGTTCACGAGTAGCGCTATAAGCGTGGCATCTTCAGCTGTTGAGAGATATCTTACTTTAACACGAGCTGACTCATAGGCAGAGGCAGTGTAAGAGATATTTCACAGGACATACAGCAGGCAACAAACGGACAGAGGTCCCTCCACAAGCCACCGCCCTCAGGCGAAGATCCCGGGATAAAGGCGCCTTTATGCCCGGGGTCCTCCCTCGGTCCTCGCCTCGAGCATAATTATCAGCTTCAACGCTACGAGCATCCAGTTTCGGGGTAAAGGTCGTGCAGACAGTGGTATATTCTGTCTGAGATCCGCTTTTGACCTCGGGTGACCTACACTAAAGTGCACATCTGTACCAGTGCACAGCTGTAGGCTCTGCTGTCATTTTTGTGCTGGCAGTGTCTTTGAGGCACGCAGTCTTATAGAATTATACCTTTAAAATTATATGCATTCTATCAGGCCACACAATACAGTTTGAGTTTGCAAATCAGTATTACATAGTATAATTTTGAGAGTCTCGGTACCGTAATTTCAGCCGACGGACAGGAACAGAATTGGAGGTCGGCATAAGAGCCGCTAATCGGCCTAGTGGCTCTCAAAAATGCGGTAAGTAAAGAAAAAGCACCTCAAAATGAGAAAGTACTTGCAAAGACACCCCATATTTTACTGCTTTCCTTCAAGCAAGTGAAGCAACAGCTATTAGTACATCTGCTGTCACCGTGGATGATGGTCAAAATGCGGGCTCATCTGAGCCTAATGTTACTGGTGGTGCTGCAGTTGTTGTTGCTGCGCCTGTGAATAAGCTGGTTCCCGCGACTTAGCTTTTTTGGGCGCTGTAAAAGTCTCGAGATTACGATTGTTGAAAAACCGCCAGTTCAACAAAGTTCCTGTTCGGAACTCTGCTCCTGACTCTGTTGTGGAACGGCAGAATATGTTCAAACAAGAACACGTCATCAAAACGTACATCTACCATTGGATTATGGTCGAGCGCCCTGCAGAAGCTCTGCACTCTGCTTCAGAGAAGTTTCAGATTTACAATTTGCTTTCCATCGTTGATCAATTCACAACCGACTTGACAAGAAGGCTAGCATCATACGAACGACAATGCTCAAGGTTTGGTTTTCTATATAGGCTTGAACTATGTAGTGATGAAGAAATACACAACTTAGAGAAAATCCATTTAGCAATATATGACGATGACCTCGATGAAAGCCTTGGCAATGAGCTCATAATATGCAGTGTGCTTTTTTCAAAATGTTTAAATACGAGACAGGTAGCGCATGCCTTAACGTAAGTCAGGGGCAGTTCATGTACTAATTAGGCCTAATACTTGACAAGGTGTTGAAAGTTTATTTCAAAATGTGGAAATTATGCTATGAATGTACATGGTGCTCATATAGTCACAAACTGTAGTGCTGAATGGCAATGAATGCTTATTTTCTAAGTTGAACTTCAACTGAGAAAATGAGCATTCAAATCCGGCCCTGCCGCCCAGATTGTGATTACTCTATGTACAAACAAGGCCAATATAATTATGGGGGTTCATCTCGCAACTCTTGAGCAGACACTGAAGATTCTGCCCATTTCGTCTGCAGCTTGGGAGCGTGGCTTCAGCCAGATGAATTTGCAACATACCCCAGTGCGAAACAGGTTGGCTGGCTGTTGGCCCCATCAGCAACCTGCTGCATAATGATCGGCATTAACTGACTCACATCGCTGACGCATTGGAATGCCAGGAATGATAGGAAATATGTTATTTCCTGGCTGATATCTGGGCGCCATGGTGCTTTACATAAGCCAGCTGGCATGGCGACTATTGTGCGAGAACAAAAGTGCACAGCTTTTTTCATAGTGACTGCACTAGTGTACTTGGTGCACTGGTTCGTTGGGTTTGCTAGTATTTCCAGTGACAGTACTTGGTGCAATGGTTTGTTAGCTTTGGTTGTTAACTTGTATTTCATCTTTCAGTGCAATTTAGTCACATCTGACGCTTGTGTATACAATTTGTTGTTCCTATTAGCAAGACCCCACTGTTAAAGGTAGGGGACACACCATACATTTCCCCCACCCCAATTTTGAAGAAACACCAAAAAAGGTAAAAAAAATATTTCGTGCACGAGTGCGAAATCATTTGTTAACTTCTCTTTTGACCAGCTTAGTTAAAAACTCTTTTTTTGATCAGATCAGTTCAAACAAGATTGCCGGCAGTGCCTATTAGTACTTCAGCTAAAACTGCGACTGAAAACTCCTTTTAATTTTTAAATTGTTTTTCATGTCACGTTTGTATCATAGTCGACTGTTGGTCATTGCAGAATCTGGGCATATTACGAAAGTTTATTAACTTCATTTAAAAAATAACGAGTAAATAATTAATTATGGCTTAATAAATTTATATTTTTTTTATAGATTTCCGACCCCCCTGCTTCTTTTTTGACAAATCGGACCCTGGTTTATGGAGAGTGTCGCGCATGCGCGGTGGTAAGAAAGTTTGGTTATTCGGTGATTGCAGGTAACGGGCAGTAGATAGATGCTTCATGCGAGTTCCATAGGCGTTGTTAGATTCGCTCATCTATGTGTATTTAAACTACTTTGAGGCTGTATCTGAAGATTAATAGTTTTATTAATTACAGCTATAAAACGAGAAACCCGTGTGTCTTGTTTGAATTGTGCTAAGCTACTAATCTGGCGATTCGACAGCGCAATGTTTGGACAGGTTCGAAGAAACGTCGGGTGGCATTAGGCCTATATTGGTGACCAGCGCGGTGGGGCATTCGATTAATCTGTTCCTGGATCACTAAGAGAAGGTGCGAGTAGTTAAAGATTTAACAAGAGAATTCTGAGCGAACATATTCAATAGAACATTTTGGCAAACGAACAATCGAGGGACTATTAGTTTGAACTGCGAAGAACGGAAATCTTCGTAGTGGCCATAGCGAGGATTTTGAAAGACCAAACGGAAGAGAAGAATACAGAGTCCAGATAAGTTTAAATCCGGGTTCTGTTTGTTGCTGCTATTTGATGACTTGTCTTGAGTAACCTTCTTTGGAACAAGGCAACCTTACTAAAAGTTCAGTCAACTGCATCTGGCCGTTCATTAATTTTACTTCCTGCTGGTTCTTTATTTTAATGACCATACGTTCCTTGTATTCAACCGCAGAGTCTATATCTAAACAGCTAGGCGATCCGGTGAAGCGTCGTAATCTTCCATGCATATAATGTTGATTTGTGAACTTCAGCAAAGGATGGAGGTAATTTGAGCATAGATTGGCTGGCGTTGCATTCAGGCGAGTTAGTTCAGTGAGTGCGTGTGTTGGGGAGGGGGATAGAGTAATGGTAACACTCATGGCCAGGAAAGCATTAGATCGCGGTTCGATACCCGTAACGCCCCTCTAGGGAGGCGCCGTGCATGGCTGCCAAACCGTGTTGTTTAATTGATCTTGATTGTACTGTCATGTTTCAATGTAGGCTAATCTTACCGCGTACTTGTCAGCTTGATTTAAGAAAGATTATTATTATTATTATTATTATTATTATTATTATTATTATTATTATTATTATTATTATTATTATTATTATTATTATTATTATTATTATTATTATTATCATCATCATCATCATTATTATTATAATTATTATTATAATTATTATTATAATTATTATTATAATTATTATTATAATTATTATTATTTTATTATTATTATTATTATAGCAAGGTGCACTGGCGTAAACTTGTCCTAAATATTTGGGCATTTGGTTATTTATTCTACACTTGTTGCATTGAATGTACAGTTGATTTCAATTATTGGGGGCACGTGCCCCGGCTGGCCCCCCCCCCAGAGTCTACGCCTATGCCAAGGTGCTTCGTAGATTCAGTTTATTTAACGACAGCGCTCGTGAGTAAGTTTGGTGCCCTGCGCTTAGCTTTGGAGTAGCAGTTTAGACATATGGATTGGATTTTACGATTATGATTACCAACAATTAGAAAACCAAGAGTGTGTGTGTCTTGTTTGAAATGCGCTACGCCACTGCTCTGACATCTCGACAGTACGATAATGTATAGGCCTAGTTGGAGGGCATCAGAGAATATTTGGGTGACATACCTATTGTGCGCGAGAACCGGTAGGCCTATGTTATGCTTGTCATAGAACGCATGGAAACAGAATCAAAAGCCACGAAGTTACAAGCCAGAACCAAAGACAGATGTTTGATAACACTGAACAAACAACCGTTTTCTGTCTTGCATCTGATGAAACAAAGATATTGAAAAGAAGATGATGTATGGGTCTATGTCCGACTGTCAGTCTATATGACTGTGTGTGTATAAATACAGAAATTATGTCCACTTTTTATATTTGCTGGAGCACGTGATACGTTAGACTTAGAGGCTTCTGCTCGTAGCGAGATATTTTCTAGCAGCACTGTCACATTCTTGTGCCGCAAAATACGTTCCATTGTCAATCCATGAAGCAAGCTGATGTGAAAAATAAACATGTCAAAGTAGTAAGCTAACTGGTCACCAACTACTTATGCACGTAGCTCGAAAAAGATATTGAAGCCGTAACGGCTTCATCTATGGCAGCCGACGTTTGGGCAGAAAGATTGATTTAATCTACATGTCGAGCAGCTTGCATTGGAATCGTAGTGGCGTACTTAAGCAAACGCTTCTCTAACAGACATTCATACAGACATCAAATGTATAGGATGACTATATAAATACTAGTGTATTTGCCCGTCATATTATGACGTCATATTATAGGCCTATATGTATCGTTGGTTATCGCCGTCTATCAGGGTGCCCCATTTTAGCGGGACTTGTCCCTTAGGGACATCCTTTTATAACACTAAACTGATAACTGTTGTTTTCTGTCACTGTTAATCTGCAGTTTGTGTGTTGTAATAAAAACGGATTTGAAGACAAACGGTTTATGTTTCACAATAGAACAGAACCCGTTTGTGACGTCGCGTCCTCCGACAGACGGACACTATATGGATATTATATGTATAGATACAGTTTGCATGAACACATGTAAAATTTACGTAAAATATTTTATAATAATATTTCATGGGAGTTACATATCAGTGATATAATTATATTAAATTATAAGAATGGTTTTGATTATGTGAATGGTTAAACGTGGCTGGTTCGCATTGAAACTGCAGCACTCGATGAATTCGTCTGATTCCCCAGCGTAGAGTAACTGCAGAGGAGCAGCAGAGCATATGAAAGCCGATGGTTGGTCTACTGCACATTCTCTACATATTTTGTGTTTGTCGCTAAAATATCTCGAGTCTGCTTCGTTTGGTTTAGAGTTGCGTGAAATAGCGATAACGGTGTTTCTTCCATATGTCTCCTTATCTCTATGTATCCTTCTGCTCCCTATTCCGTCTGTCTCTATGCACTGCTCTGTCTCTTCTTCATTCCGTCACTTCCTCAGTCTCCCAATCCTCCCTTTCAGTCACCCTTCCCTGTCGCCTTACTTATCTTCTGCACTGGAAAACCGATAGCCGCTGCATGGAGAAATGCTTGTGGCACACAGCACTCCACTAGATAGACGACTCCCATCGACCAGTATCGATTATTAATAATATTATTGCTTAATAACTATTAGCTCATCAATGCGAGCTCACTGAAGCGCACGGCTCTCGACGGGAACGTCCGAAGAAATGCCTTCGTATAGATATGAAGGGGATGATGATCAATAGGAGATTTTGGGCCGGGCATCCATCGCAGCCGAAGGAGATGGAAAAATGAATTCCATTAACGCCCACCCCGTCGGCTGCCAAATGAATCAGATCAACTAGGATCAGAGGAAATTGGCGAACCGGCGAGCTGTTAAGGCAAAACGCCGATATCTATATCTCTCCACCGCCGCCGCCATCGCCACTGACGCCACCATCGGCATTCAGCAATTTTCGGCGGCGCTCATTTCCATCAACGTCTCTTCCGTTCTGCGTCGATGGTTCCACGGCCTGTTGCAGCAGCAGCAGCAGCACCAGCAGTAGCAGCAACCGATGCCTCGTCGTCAGCGACTGGATCGCATGTTGCACGCATCCGTGTCCCACGGGAGATTTTCTTGTCCCGTTTGATTTCTCGGATAGAGACGTGGACGTGGAAGAATGGTCGCTCTGCACTGACCATTATAGCTCATCATAAGTACTAGTTAAAGCGAACAGTGTTCAAGTATTTTCAGAAATATCGCTACAATTGACTTTGAAATGTGCCTCGGAGTCATCGATCCATTCCCATTATAAAGGGAGTACACCTTTCCCCTTCTCACCTTCCCTGCTTACGATTACAATGTCACAATTTATTCTTGGTGCAAATCTCTAGGCTATAACATGAATCTTGATACTTACGTTCCTTTAAATGCAACAAGTCCAAATTTATTTATTAACTGTTGTCGTTATTGAAATTCAAGTAGCCCTATCCTAGCTTTACTTTTAAAACTAATTTTATACTATTTGCATATGAAATTGTGGCCCACAGTTTGAACCTTTTTGCGCCTATACACCTCGAAGACAATCGATGTCATCAGCTTTAAAATAATATTAAAGTTTAGGTATTAATGCTAGACAATAGTCAGACTGCGCACTACGAGAGCGGGCTGGGTGGTACCAGATATTTCGTACGATGATGTGTTGTACCTCCCAAAAGAATGAGGTACAAGTGACCGCTGTATGACCTAGACATACAAGGACACTGACAGCGTATAATCACCCGTATGTTCAACAACTGCACACAATAAAGACGAATTAGGACCAATTTACTGAGTTTCAATCCTTTTCCACTTTACCAAGAACTACGACTATCCAAACGCGCAGCTTCTCAGCATTTCTAATAACCCTTTAATTAAACTTCAAACCAATTTAACCAAATTAAACAAGTCTGGACGAGATCGACGTGTGTGGTGTCACTTTTGTAAAGTGTGCTGTCGGTTGACTTGCATAGTCTACATGTAAGCTTATTTCATATCGCCTAGACCTACTGCTTCATAAATTACATAAATCTTTTGGTAAGAACCCGAAACTTGAAGGCTCAACGACGGCGCAGCAGAAGAAGTTGCCTTTGATTAAATCCAGTCTGAACAGAGTGGACCTGACCAATTTCGACGATTGCGGGGTGTGTGATGTCATTCGGATGGTCAGCCTTGACCGTAAAACTGCCTCATATTGGAAAGACAGCATCGGAACGGCGTCACCACCGGTATACGCCTGGCTGTGCTTTAGGCGTTCGACTTCGAAGGTAGCCGAAGACGGGGGATCGTCGGGGGTGACGATGGGACAATCCGTCGTCGGACGCCGGGGCGTTTAATGAAGCGCTGGGAGACAGATCGCAGCAACGCACAGACCAATGACCGAACATTTAATGAATCCGCGCCTGTCTCCAAGCGGTGAAAGCTGCAGGGATAGAGGAGGAGCAGCGAGGGAGTGGGTATGGGGAAGAGGAAACAGAGGGAAGACGGAGAAGACAGCGGGACTGTATCTGAATTGCAAAGAGACCAGACATGTGCGCTCTTCAGCGAACAGTGACCAGTCACACAAGCCGTCACAGGTTGCATCAGCACGATTAATTTTGAAGTCTGCGGTTCGGACCTTGCATGGTGTCTGCCTCTGCGTCGATTAAATGTCCAAGGACGTCTGGAGCATAGGAGTGGAACAGAAACTCAGCGCTCCAGCAATGGTTAAGAGCTGCAGTTTAGGCCAGTGATTCTAAAAGTTATTCGCCTCAAAGACCAAAATTATGGAATGGATATGGTATTAGAAGAAATAGAATAGCTAGATCACAATTTACAGAACTTCGAAAACCACTTTTAAGACCACTATAATGTATTATGAATCCGAAATTTCAGTGCCACAAAAGCCGCGTCAGGGAGACCAGCTTATTCACCAGCGTTAGCACCTCTGCCAGCTTTCCCACTTGGAGCCCATATAGTACTCATATTCTCATATGGAACCGGTATTGAGCCCATAATTGGTCCCATCTAATGCCCATGGAAATGCTGGCCGAGACAGGGTTGTAAAAATAGGCTTAAGTCTAATTAAAATGTAGACCTCTATACATTATTGTAATTATGATTGTAGTTAGAGTTATTGTTATTGACATTATCATACCTATTATAAGAATTGTCTTTTTTATTATCATTATTATGATTGTTGCTGGTGCTGGTGATAACTCGATTTGAGTTGCAAGCAGGGACCCGCCGATTGTGTTCACAGATCGGAAACAGTTCCTATTCACTGCTTACAATATAGAACTCCATTCAGTGATCTACGGAGGATGAAAGGGTTGCATAGAGGATGCATAACGCGGTAGTCGCTCACGCACTTGAAGCAGTTAAAGCAAGCCAAGTGGAGTGGTAGTGGTGCGAAAGAGGGACGGATGGACGGACGGTCTGATTTCTCAAGAAGGCTTCACCCGGCGTTGGTCGGCGAAGCGTGATCGAATCGATAAAGCTACGATAGTCTGCCACAATCAGCACCGACGACGTACATACACAGAGCCCCACTGGTCGGCTTAAAATTGACTTTGACGCCAGCGGTGATATGAAGATTTTATGTCCATCTTTTACATCTAGACTTCCGGTTTTTCCCTCGTGCTGCGGTTAAGAATTCGTCTTTTGCCGACGAAGATTAATTTCTTCGACCGCCTTTATTGTCTTCCGTCGAAGCAGGAAGACCAGCGGAGTTTGTTTTGGCCTATGGTGGTATTCGCGGCCGATGTTGGTGGCACGCAGTGTGGGATATGTCTGTTTATTTATAAAGCAGAGCATCATCATCGGCGTCATCATTATCATCATCATCATCATTATCATCATCATTATCATCACCACCACCACTATCATCTAATACGTAGGTCTGCATGATGCATCATTAAAATCACGCCATAGTAACGTTTGTGGAGAACATTAAACTTGGAGCCTCGTATACTTTAGGCTAAACTGCACTGAGTGAACTTGAGGCATTAACTCCTTTGTAGATCTGTGAGTGACTGAAGTGACCGATATTGCACTGCAGTGATGATATTGCACAAATCTGCCAGATAACTGTGATTCAACTTTTAGCCAAAAAACTTGAACAAACATCCGGAGCATCTGAAAACATTTAAACGTTATAATCATGAAAAATTAAATAATTAATGCGTTTATTACTATAGTAGTTCAGTCTAAAATGCAGTTCATCGATTTGCGTGTCCGTCACCTCTTACACACTTTCGACGTTACGGAAAATGTTCACTGATGTTAGGACTACGCCTGGCAGACCCCTCCATGGGAGCTTAACGGCTCGCCCTCAAACCCCCTTGACGACAGTTCGAGGAAGTGTGCAGTTGAAATTTCAGAGAATTTCAGGCGCTGATTCCACATCCATCTCTTCTTCCTTCTAATCTAGTCTTCTCTCAACCTCCTTCTAATCCCTCGGCTCATTTACAGGACAAAGACAAAATACACAAACAAAACACAGACAAACAATGGGCTTACGGGAGGTTAAGCCACGTCAGGGCCCTTCTGCCAAACAAGGACTTACGGGAGTTTAAACCACGCCCCATAGGCCCAGCAGGTCACAAACAACACACACATACACACACACGCACACACAAAATGGGCTTACGGGAGTTTAAGCCACGCCAGGGGCCCTCCTGCCAAACAAGGGCTTACGGGAGTTTAAGCCACGCCAGAGGCCCAGCAGGTCACACACACGCACACGCACGCACGCACGCACACGCACACACACAACCCCAACGACACAGAGCCATAGTGCAACCGCAACCTTCATCACGATCGATCCCATCTCGCCAAAGGGCGAAATCATCGCCGCTATAGCCACATGTAGGCCTACCTATAGAAAAACACAGTAAAATAACGAAGATTATTATTACACGTTACGAAAGGTATGTACTATGTAGTATCAATATAGGAAAGAACAAAATAGAATATTATCCTGTTCGGGAGGCCCTCGTTTGTTGGCACCGAACCCATATACATCAGGAAGCTAAATGTTTCAATCTTAAGTAAACCAGGTCAGCGATCGTTGCGTTCAACTGCTCATGGAGTTATGCAGGTACCGCGTTTCTGTATATCAAGTCGAACCCATTGAATCTTCTCATGTCTCGGACCTTCCTCTGGGAACAGTCTTCCGCTGTAGGCCTACGTACGTCCTGTGGCATGTAGCTTTGGATAGCGTTACCATAGCTCCGTGCTGTCCAACATGCGGCAACATTTGCATCCCCGATGTTAATCATCGCCTTACCTGGACGAGAAGAGGACGACGGTCGACTCGTCGAACGCCAGGAGACAGCTGTAAAACCAGAGACTCCACGTCGTCCACCGTCGAAACCTCGAGATCGGAGGCGCGGCCACCAAACCACGAACACAGCGAAAGACCACGAAACATTTCGCTTCGAAAATCGACAACTTTTCGTTCGAAAACTAATAATGTAATCGCAGATAAAACTTTCCAAGAAACCATAATCAACGAGAAATCGGCAATGACGATGACGTCACTGGAAGAAACTCATCTTCAGACGACGGTGACGTCTTTATCAGTGACGCATGACAATCTTTTCAAATAACTACTTTATGCGCCCATGCCTATTCTATTAGTATCAACGGTAATAATATAATATATTGTCGTGGTGTCATTAATAACTGCATAACAACAACATTTAAGCCTTATTATCAAAGATTTTAACATCTTTGCTTGTTATAGTAACTTAAAGCAAAAATATTTCTGCGAGTCGCATCTGTGGGACTTCACCTGACAAACTATAAAATTTGTATAGCGCCATGTTTGCCGAATGCTTGAAAGTCCACCTTTTCGGGCAAAGTGTGCGAGTTTGAGCCTCGCAAAGTATGACGACCTTGAACAATTCCTTAACAGACAACTTCTTACCGCCATCGATTGATGCTATTTATTGTCTATCGGGTCGCTATATAATTAAACACTGAAATAATGCTAGTAATTGTACAACGAAGAGTAGTCGAAGATTTAATAGCAATAGTAGGTCCATTTCTTTGTTGTAAATTTTACTGTTGTTGTAACATATGTACATCGATGATTGTGATGATGATGATAATGATGATGATGATGATGATGATGATGGTGGTGGTGGTGGTGGTGGTGGTGGTGGTGGTGGTGGTGGTGATGATGATGGTGGTGGTGGTGGTGGTGGTGGTGGTGGTGGTGGTGGTGGTGGTGGTGGTGGTGGTGATGATGATGATGATGATGATGATGATGATGATGATGATGATGATGATGATGATGATGATGATGATGATGATGATGATGATGATACAGTCTTGTTTTCAGGACTTTAAGCCTCAAGACCAAGGCCAAGACTTTGAACCTCAAGACCAAGACCGAGACCAAGACCCAATAAATCACAATCAGGTCAAGACTTCTAAGTTCTATTCCTTACTAAGAAATTGTCAAGTCGGAATACTTGCTGTTTTAATGAAAACAGGAGCCCTTTTGTTTTATTCAAGCAAATTAACTCTAAATACAGACTGCAGAAAATCCCGAATTTGTATTTACAAAGTCCAACATGCAAAATGTTATTCCAAATGGCTTTGGTATTTTATAAAAACCAAATTCGCTCAGAATTATATTCTGACCAAGACGTGCCTTGTGGAGCCTCATAAAAATTCCGACATGTGAAATAATACGTTCTATAGGTGCTGAAGTTGCTGGCACACACAGCAGCTTTTCAAGAAATCCTCCCATGGTTCATCAGACTTCTGAAACAAGTCTCGGCAGCTAGGCTTCCAGATACAGCATAGCTGTTGCTGCTGCCGTGCAAATACTAAAGCAACTGTATTAGTAATTATTTGATAAATTTTTAAAATTCTTACATTTTGTTAAATGACTGTTCATTAGGGTGGAGTGAAAAATATATTTTTAATAAATGAATTCTAATAGTGGACAAAAATGCAACTTGGGTAGAGAAAGAAACACACCAAATAGTTTACATTTCAAATGATATCTTCTGCCCTCTAACAGTGATGCAATATTTCAACGTGGTTAACCTATAGTCTCACAATGAATGTCATCCAATCTCCTCTGCCTTAACCCTTCCAAAACAAAATTTATTTTCCTAGGCCTTCCTGGTCATATCAAGAAAAGCCCTAACCCTTACATACAGTACACCTATCGACTAACTCATCGTCTTTTACCTTCACCTCGGACTCCCCCGTCCGCAATCTTGGTATTACTTTTGATTCACACACTGTCCATCTCTAACCATGTCTCCAACCTCTCGCGCTCCTGCTTCATGCACATTCGTGACCTCCGACGCCTCCGGCCCATGCTCGACCTTAAAACTGCCTCCACCATTGCTACCTCCATTGTTCCTTCAAAGCTTGATTACAGCAATACCTTCTTCCTCAACCTTGAAGCCACCCAAATCAAGCGTATGCAACTTATTCAAAAGCCACCAGCCAGGGCTGTCACTAGAACGCCCAAACACCATCATATCGCTCCCATCCTAAAATCACTCCATTGGCTAAACTGCCGAATCCACTTCGAAGTCCTATCACTAACATACAACTCAATACAATATTCTCAACCAAAGTACCTCCGTGATCTCTTCACCATGCAGGGAACCCGCTCCAACCGATCCTCCTCCTATCTGTCTTTCTCGACCCCCAGTCACTACTCATCTCAAGCTCTCCAACTTAGTCATATCCAACAGACCATTTCATGTACCGGTATTTCATGAATTGTAATCTTTCGACGATAGTTAGTTCAAGAAAAATAAAAAATTTACTACATTCACGTTTTCCAAAGAATTATATGTCATGTCATGTCGCCGTCGTCTTCGCTTTGCGATGGTAGGCTACATGAATGGGTTAACATTGTCCAGCATTTCCTATCTCGTATTGCAGCCATTAGTCTGGTTCCAGATAGTCCAATCCATTTTATAATATTATCAATCCAGGATATTCTTGGTCTGCCGCGGTTGCGAATCCTTTCTACAAGGCCTGTCATCAGGCTGCCTTCGATGTTGTCCTTCGGCTGCCGTATGATGTGTCCAAAGTACGGTACCTTAACTTGCGGGTTCGGACGTGGTTCAGCAGTTCGCTTTTGGTCCTCGCCAGCTTGTATATTTGTTCGTTGGTCATCCTTCTTGTCCAGGGAATTCTTAGCAATTTTCTGACGCACTTGAATTATATATGTTAACACACTGACTGCCATCTACGAGTTAACTCGTAGTTGAAATGTCTCCTGTACGCGCCACCTACGAGTAGGTGGCGCGTAGTAAGCCTACAATACAAAGTGCTATAGGAAAACACTGGTGCACGTCTAATAATTCTTCTGGCGTCAGGGTTCATACCAGATGACAGATGTTTGCTATGTTGAAACGGACGAGAAAAACTATAATACACGTGTTTCTTTGGGGGGGAGGTTGAATAACCATAGATCTATGCTAGTCAACGTATGTGTAACACATCGGAGTCGGGAAAGTTTAGACTGTAAGTCACCCGCAGTCTCTTGAAAGATGTTATTCGCGCTGTAGTGGTAGCTGAGCAGCCTCGTGCTTTTGTTCATCATAAAGCATCAGATGTGTTCAGATATAGCGGACAACACTTCCTGGACTCTACTGTTGCAAAAAAACGTACTTGTCGAAGCCATTACTGAATGATTGTATATCTAGGCTATCTATCTGTGTGTTGTTGCAGGTTTGAAAGTCTACCACACTAAAGCTGAAATTTAAGAATAACACTATTTCTAAAAAGAAACAAGACTGCAAACATGTGACATTTTTATGTATAGCCTACATGTTGAAAATAGTAAAAAAAATGGATATATAATAAATAAAGTGAAAAAAAATTTCCGGTTTTTCGGGAAGTTTCGGTGGCGTAGGGATAAAAAAACGTGGTGGCAGTCAATTTATTAAATATATTACAGCCGGAAGAGGGCAGAAGACGCCAATGAAAATCAAAAATATTTTGAGCACTATTTACAATAACATGCTGGCAACTTTTGATCACTATTAGAAAACGTGGGCTTAACAAATTTTTTATTGCCATTTTCACTCCACCGTATACTGTTCATATTGGTCTTGCAACTTTGCACCTCAAGACCAAGACCAAGACTTTGAACCCCAAGACCAAGACCAAGACTTTTGGTCTGAAGACCAAGACCAAGACCTAGACCTTTAAAAACGAACTCGAGAAGTTAAAGAGAACACAACACTATTCAAGAACATTCTTAACTAGGGAACTGTATTAACTAAAGAATACATGTAAACAAAAGAATTATCTCAACTAAAGAACACAGAGCTAAGAACTACATTAACTAAAGAACACCTCGCACTGGCGTAAACTTGTCCAAAATATTGGGGGGCATGGGTTCTGGACCAGAAAAACAAGTTTCAATATGAAAAGTTGTTTTTTGTTTTTATTTCGTTTTGTTTCGTTTTTATGGTTTTTGTTGTTTTGGTTGTTTTTAAGATTTTCGGATTTCGGATCATAAAAATCATGAAAAATGGCATATACAAGAGCTCCAACTCAGTTTAATTCAGTTAATTGCGATTAAATCAATGTTATTAAAATAACATCTAAAAAAATAAGAAATTTATTTTTTTAACACCAAATACCGAAAAAACTTGTTTCACCTCTAGTCTGGACAGTCAGCAGAGGCTTCCGGTTTACGTTAATGCGTATGAAATGGGGCGTTTTGTTTACATGTAAATTTGTTTCATATCGAAGATATTGAAGATAAAAATAAATCTTTGTTTTCATTATGAATTTCTGATAGTATTTCAGTTCTGTGTCTCTGATTTTCTGTTTCTGATTTTCTGTTTCTGATTAAATGTGTATATATTGAAACATAATATTATAGGTTATGGCTGTCGTCTAGGTGCCAGCGGCGCGTCGCCACTCCGAAACAAATTCGTCAAATACTCAGGGCAGAGTCTATTTTTTTCATGGAAAATTACCAGTTTCATTGATGTTCAATCAAGGGATCGTACGGTTTATCACTTTTTGAAAATAATCGACGAACTGGAGAAATATTAGTGAAAACGTTGACCCATGCGAAGTTGAAGGGATGGTCTTACCTGTCTCATTCAATCCTCGGGAGCTGTACTAACCTGTACGTAGTTAAATCAGGTTCTTGCGCATGCGCTCTTCTTGTGTGTACGCGTAAATAGCTTGTCGATATCAGTCTGTTTACGGATTCCTTCGAGCTCCACATCGGACCGTTCGTCAGTAATACCCCCTTCCTCGGAATCGTCATTACAAGCAAATATTATCTACCATTATCGAAAATTTCTTTCGACTCTGTGCTCATCCTGGATCATGTCCAAGAAATCGAACAAAGCCGAAGACGTGGTCGCACTACTAAAAGATGAAAAAGTCGCGGAATTTCTGGTTGAGAAGATCGAGGAGATGATCGAGAAAAAGTTGGACATGATTATAGAAAAGGTCCTCCTTAAACTCAACCCAATCGTCGAGCAAACAGTCAAGGCCTATGTCGAGGTACACCAGGAGAAACTGCAAAATCAAATTTCAGAACTGGTGACCGTCAATAACAAGCTGAGGTTACGACTTGACGCCGCGGAAACAGAATCAAGAGCAGTAAATCTAATGATTCACGGACTCAAAGAACCTCTCACCCCACCCGCTACCAAGGATGAAGCAGAATCCGAGGCTACGCAAGCCGTTGTTAACCTCTGTTCCTCTACCCTTGGATTGACCATCTCTGAGGCAGATATTTCAACGGCGTTCCGACTACCGCGAAAGGGAAAAGAGAACTTCAGACCCATTCTCGTGAAGTTCGTCTCCCTCAGAACTCGCAAAATGGTCTATGGTGCACGCTCCTTGCTGAAAAAGTCACAAATATTCATAAACGAACATTTGACCATGACCAACGCCATGATCTACGCAAAAACCCGCCAACTCGTCAAGGACAGCAGGGCCATCTCCACCTGGACGGCCGGAGGAGCAATCTTTCTACGTCTGACTGAAGAAAAGGGCAGTAAACCCCAGCGCATCTCCAGTCTAACCGATCTAGACGACCTGCTCCCCACTTCGAGCACTACTCCCACAATCTCCTCAGCAGTGGGCCACCAATAGACTCCTCGCTATACTACTCGTCGTGACCCACATCGGTCGGAGGACATTGCTCTCGGCCTCTCGGCGGAGGACGTCCATCTCTCGAGCCATCCTTTACAGCTCCAATTCTCAATCCTCGGCCCAACTCAGGAGTAACTTTGTGAGTTCCTTCTCGAGACTTCGACTTTAGACTACTATGCCGGAAAGTTTACCAAGTCATCTATTGTCCTTGATGACCTCCTTTCTTTTGTCCATTATTTCCGGTATTTGATCTAATGGTCCTATTATTTCTTTATTATTATATTTTGTTGATTTCGTTGTTTATTCCATTTAATAACTATGTTCTATGGTTAAAGCCCATTTTCATAGCTGATTTCTTTTGTTTTTAGTTGTCCAAATATGTAACACTTACCTGTAAATGACCATCTAGACCGACGTGTTACGATTCGATTCTAAATCACTTCTACGTGTTACTAGTCATTACCAACAGGGATGGATACGATTGGTTCATTAACGGTGGATAAGCCCATTCACAGAACTTTAATAGCTTATAGTAGCTCCAACGATTTGAAAGCATGTAGATTCGTTTGTTGTTCTCCTCTTGACTTGCTTAAATTTTTTGTCTTAAATTTTCGAAGTATTTCCATGTTGATCGAATTCAATATCTCTACTTATCTTTCGCTCTAGTTAAGTGTTGA
This sequence comes from Allolobophora icterica, assembly GCA_963556255.1. NCBI lineage: Eukaryota > Metazoa > Annelida > Clitellata > Crassiclitellata > Lumbricidae > Allolobophora > Allolobophora icterica. Next base: position 41,466,438 of record OY744606.1, on the reverse strand, counting down.
ATACCAAACCTAAATCCCAGGATATTCAGAGCGGGTTAAGTAAGCGAAAACATTTTATAATTTACACCATCTCAGCAGTGCATTTTGGCGAACGATCATCATACCATGTCATAATTAAGTAGAGCACACTAATTAAGTTGCGATTTATACACCTATGAGTATACGATGCAATTTACTGCTGCATGATCTACCACGACGTTTTCTGTCTAGGTAACCTGAGGGATTTGAACCACGATCACATTTCAGTTGCTGAATTAATTACCCCATACCAGGCCAAATCACTAGGACGTCTCTCTGCCACGCCAGGACTAACCTCTACTACGCTTCTCTGCCTGTCTCATAGAGATTACCTGTTCTCTTGTGAACAGCGACTTACCTTACCTTGACTCTTTACGCTCATTTTTAATCCTTCTATCTTTTACTCACTTACTTGTTCTGGCTGATCAAGTTTCTATTGAATCACCACACTTTGATTTCATTAATTGTAGCGCAAGGTGATGCTGCTTTTGATTTATTTTATCTCTAGGTTACCCTAGATCATTGTGCCTTTAGCATGGACTGGGCTTTGATCTTGTTTAGATCTTGTTTAGGCTTTTTTTCTTAGCTTTCGTGTTAACACCACGCTGGCTGGGTTGTGGACCATCGTTCTATTGTCTCTCATTATGGATTGATGTTAGATCAAGATTGTTAATTATTGAGAAGATTATGATGGCGTCCAATTAATGTGGAGAAGATTTTACTCCTCCTCGAAATGCCGCACAAGTTGGAGCTTTTTTTGTTATCTTATTTTGGCTGTCGTTTATATTTGTACATAATCTGCAAAGTGAATGAACCTGTTCTTAAGGCAACGTCACCTATTATGATTTACCTTACCATTTTGATTATTGTTATGGTTACTCGAGGTTAGTTACGAGTACCTCCACTAACAGTTGCAGTTGTTTTGGTTCCTATATCTTTCCTTCTCTTTTGTTCTTGTCTTCCCTCATGTTATATTACTTTTGCCCCTGCCCTAAGTTGTCTGTTTAATACTTCCCAAAGGAGCGGCTGCGCGCCTATCTGTGGTTATATAACCATTGATGCACTTATTCTGGGCCTACGCGGTGACGTGTGCTTCCCACCTGCGATCACACCCAACTTATTAAACAGGTGTTCGGGATGTAATACGGATCTTCATCAACACTGTAGCTTAGCCCCAAACTTAGCTGACCAGGAACAAAGTCATCGTCTTTGTCCTAATTGCGCTAATAAAATAACATCTGATTCTGAAGAGGAGGCTACCGCTGCCGGTCAAGATGATAATAGTGGCCCTACTAATGTAACTACTAGAGCGACTAATAACGAAATTGAGTTTGAGGTATTTACGGACGAAATGGAAACTAATTCTATTCTTGAAAATTTAAATGCTGACCCGGACCAAAATTACTATAGGAACCCGAATTGGTCCAGTAATTATATTGATCCTGAGGCTCTTGTTAAACATATTCAATTGGGTAGCCACTCAGGGGAACGGACCCTAACGGTTATGCATATTAACTCCCGTAGTATGGTCCATAAACTAGTAGAAATTGATGAACTAGCTAACATGCTCCAAGCCTCGATTGTTGCACTGACGGAAACATGGCTGGACCCCAATCTGGAAGATACCATACATTTGAAAGGATTTAATTTTATAGGTAAATCTAGAGATGCGGGAAGGGGGGAGGAGTGGGTCTGTTTATAAAAGAAAACTTAAAATTTCAACAGTTTTTTCCGAAAAGCAATCTTGAGGAACATCAAACATTTGAAAGTCTCTTTATTCGTTTAACTCTAAAAACGAGTTCACCAGTAGTAGGGGTGATCTATAGAGCACCAGGGCAAAAACTACAAGAATTTAACGAAGAACTTGAACAACTGATAACAGGATTAAAAAAGAATACAAAAGAAGTAATCTTGCTGGGGGATTTTAATGTAGATCTTCTGAAAATAAATGAACATAAGGACTCCAATACTTTCTATAACTGTCTATCGTCCAACCACTATCTTCCAACTATAACTAGGCCTACCAGGATTACCCCCACCACCCGCACCTTAATAGATAACATATACAGCAACGCATGGTCGAAGTTGCTCGAGGCATTCATCATTGTTTCGGACATTTCGGACCATCTCCCGATCTGTGCACGATTCACCTTTGAAGTCATTCCAATTAAAACTGATCGCTGTAAGGAAACCAGAATCTTTAACCAAGATAACCAAAATAAATTCAAAGCGGCTCTTGAAGAAGCAAAATGGGACCCCATATTGAATGCCTGCGACCTAGGTAATGCAAACGAGGCATATGACCTATTTTTTGGCAAATACAAGGAAGCCTACAACACGGCCTTTCCAGTTGTAACGGAAGCAAAGAATTGTAGGAAGAAATTCAAGAAACCCTGGATGACACCAGGAATTTTAAAATCCTGTAAGAAAAAAAAATTATTATATGTAAAGTATCTAAATGCACCGAGTCAGCAAAATAAAAAAACCTTCACTGACTATAGGAATAAGTTCAAAACAATTAGAATAAACGCTGAACGTAACTATTATACGACTGAATTCTATAAACATCATAACGATCTAAAGGCTACTTGGAAACTACTTAGAGCAGCAATGCAAATCGAAGATAATAAAATTAATCAAATTACTTTGAAAATTAACGGAGTCCTGATGGAAGACCCAGGAATAGTTGCAAATAATTTTAATAACTATTTTGTTAGTATAGCCAGTGATCTAGCTAGTAAAATAAAAGAGTCTCCAGGCACCTTTCAAGAATACCTCCGCCATCTAGACTAAACTCTATGGGTTTGACGTTGACCTCTCCTGATGAGCTTTTGAAAATTGGCAGTATTCTGAAAAAAAACCCACACGAGAGGTCTAGATGACATCGACCCTTATATTGCCACCCAAAACTTAATTTTGATAACAAAACCACTAACTGCAATCATAAATTGTTCCCTTTTAAATGGAGTAGTTCCCCACAAGATAAAAATGGCAAAAGTAGTTCCAATTTTCAAGAAAGGTGAAACTGACAACCCAGCTAATTATAGACCTATTTCGGTACTTCCCTATTTTGCCAAATATTTTGAGAAAATAGTTTATGATAGACTTAGTAATTATATCAATAGCCTTGACCTAATACATCACTCCCAGCACGGTTTTCAAGCTGGTCATTCCACCTATATGGCCCTAATTGACATGGAGGACAGAATCACCAAAGCTATCGATGCCAATGAAATCTCCGTGGGTATTTTCATTGATTTAGCGAAGGCCTTCGACACCGTCAACCACTCGATCTTATTAAAAAAATTAGAAAACTATGGAGTTAGGGGTCCAATTTTAAAATGGTTCTGCAGCTACTTCCAGGACCGTACCCAAAAAGTTTTATGTAATGGTATGCTCTCGGAATCTCGCTCAATCTTGTATGGGGTCCCCCAGGGTTCAAATCTAGGCCCCCTATTATTTCTGTTATATATAAATGATCTGGCTACAATATCAAAAACTCTTTATTTTATATTATTTGCCGATTGTCGCGGTCGACTCCTTCGATCGCAACGACGAACCAACGAAGGAACTATTAAAAGATCTTTAATTAAAAATAAAGTCGATTAAGTGTAAAGTAAGTCAACTCGTCTATCAAATATCACAATCGTAGACAGCACACAGGTTGGCTGGTCTCGATTGAACGTCATACGATCAATGTTTCAACGTTTACAAATCTTCGTCAAAAGGCCCTTAATGTACAGCAGGTCTATCTTATATAGAGTTCTCCCGGATTCCAGAACGTTCTGTGACGTCACTGTACTTTTCCCTGGAAAGTCCTACTGAACACGTATATCCTTGTTGCATGCACCGAATTAATGTTGACAGCTTGTTGCAGAATTTTCCGTGCGTTGTAAACAAGCTTGTTGACGCGTCGGTTTTCTTCCCTTGATGCATGCACCCGCGTAGACCACGACATTCCCTCCGCCCTCAGATGATGACACGTCTTCAGCACCATCCCGAACGGGTCATCACGATCAAGCCGGGCCTCCAGACTCCATCTCGACACAGCATACACAAACAAAACAAAACACATCAGTTAGTCAACCCATCCATACAATCTGCGGGCTCGATCCTTGTGTGTCGGGCCATTCCCCCCCCTTCACCATCCGAGTCACAACCGAGAGAGGAAATCAGCCACCGTGTTCTGACGTCCAGGACGATATCGAAAGTCCACGTTAAACTCTTGCAATGCTAACGCCCAACGAGTCAGTTTCGCACTCTTAGGGCTTGCATCTGTGAGATAAGACAAAGGATTATGATCTGAATAAATGATTATCCTTGATAAAAATATCCATGACTTGAATCGTTTAAGTGCCCAAATTACTGCGAAAGCCTCTCTCTCAATTGTAGACCAATGCATCTGTGTATCTGTAAGTTTAAGACTAGCAAAAGCAATTGGTTTTTCTTGACCTTCTTCGGTCCACTGAAACAAGCAACACCCGACCGCGGTGGCACTTGCGTCAACACTTAAACCAAATTCCTTAGTGAAATCAATGGTATGCAACTGTGTAGCTTTACTGAGATCATCCTTTAACTTATCTAGTGCTTCTTGATGCTTTTGCTCCCAAGGCACCTTCGTAGGTATGTTATCTCGTGTCAAATCAGTTATTACCCGTGCTTTTTCAGCTAAAGCAGGTATAAAATTTCGAAAGTAACTGAAAAAACCCATAACCTTTCTAACGTCTTTCTTTGTTGTTGGAGGATGGATATCATTGATCGTAGCGATCTTACCTGGATCAGGTTCAATACAACCTGACCCTACTATATGGCCAACAAACTTTATTTTGTTTTGTGCAAAATTACATTTTCTTAAATTCAAAGTGAGTCCTGCTTCCTCAATAGTTTGCAAGAATTTCTCTAGATGTTCTAAATGGTCATTCCAATTCATTGAAACCACTGCCATATCATCGACGAATGGTTCGGTAAAACTTCGCACTGGATGTAAAACTTGGGTCATAGCACGAATAAAGGTATTGCTAGCGGACTTGAGTCCAAACGGCATTCTTGTGAACTCAAAAAGTCCTGCATCACATACGAATGCCGTAAGCCATCGATGTTCTTCCCGAACTGGAATTTGCCAATACCCCGATTTCGCGTCGAAAACACTAATAAACTTTGCCCGTCCCACCTTTTGTAAGATGTCAGCAATGTCTGGGGTCGGGTAACAATCACCTAGAGAATATTTGTTAACATGGCGATAATCAATTGCCAATCGAACGCCATTTTGACCTTTGGGTCCCTTTAAAACGCAAACTACCGGACTGGCCATTTCACTTTTCGATGGTCGAATGATGTCTAATGCCAACATTTCTTCTATCTGGCGTTGTACTTCAGGTTTAAGTAGCTCAGGTACTTTATATGCCCTTAAACGCTTAGGAGTGAAATCATGAGTTATCTTAATCTCATGTTCTAATACTGGACAATACCCAGGTTTATCCACAAATACTGCCGAGTGCCGATCCAAAACTTCAAAAAGTTGCTTCTGTTCCTCTTGCGAAAGATGCGCTATAATCAGAGGATCAATTCGCTTACTCGGGCTTATTTGTTCACGTTCTTCCTGATCTACAACCTCTACTATACCAAATTCTTCATCTTGATCAACAATTACTGAACAGCTATTGATCATCGCTTGTTCGAGTCGTTCATGGTATCGCTTGATCTTATTTGCGTGTAAATGTCTTTGTTTTCCCTCTATTTCTACTATATAAGAATATGGGGATTTAACCTTGACTACGGTAGCAGGTCCTTGCCATCGACTATAAAATTTAGAACTACCAAAATCTGGTGCTAATACTGCTACTTTATCTCCAACTTCGTATTTTCTGTCAGTACTACGCAAGTTATAATAATCTGCATACCGCTTGGTTTCTATATCACTATAGTAATCTGCATAAACTTTCACGAATTCGAGGTTTTCCTTCAGTGATTGGAGATACTCTTCGGGTGATTTACCTAAGTTAAGAGGTACTTTTCGTTCGCCAGCCCACGATTCCTTCAACACACTAAGTGGACCCCGAGGAAGAGTTCCATAAACCATAGTGAATGGCGAAATATGAGTCGTGCCTGAAGGTTTTTCTCTAAGGCTCCACAGAACAAACGGTAACAATTGGTGCCATCCACGAGGATCAGATTGAGCAAGCTTAAAGATCATGGTTTTCAAGCTTTGGTTGCATCTTTCAACCAATCCAGCTGCCTCAGGATGTCCAGGGGTATTAAATCTGGGACTACAACCCATTCGCCGCAAGAATTCTTTCGTCAAACGACTGGTAAAGTTGGTACCACAATCAGAACTGATGATCCTTGGAATAGAAAAAGTTGTAAAAACTTGCAACAGAGCTTCACAAACTCCCTTTGCATTCAGCGATCTAAGAGGATACGCCATCGGCCAACGAGAAAATTTATCCACCAGAACCAGAGCATAATTGTACTGGGGTTTCGATTTGTTGGATTCTCCAGTCACTACCATAGGGCCAATACAATCCATATTTAGATGGTTAAAACAGAGTTCATCCGCCCTCGGAATAGGAGTGATCGGGACTCGATCTGCCACTTTAACTGGAGTTCTTAGTTGACAAATTTGACAAGACGCACAATATTCGCGAATCCTCTCATCCATTCTTGGAAACCAAAAGTTTAATTTGATCCTGGCTCTCGTTGCCTTAAAAGCCATGTGCCCAGCACATGGGGCATCGTGTGCTACTCGCAAGACAACCTCGATTCTATCTTCCGGTAAACATAATTGATTAACCTTATGTCCCATAATTTCCCCTTTGTGGTACAGGAGGTTATTATCTATAAAGAAATTATTTTTATTCTGTCTCGCTTGTTGCCAGCAAGATATAAGATTGTGACAATTCTGTTGCTCACGCAATAAAGTATCATTATTCGCTACTCCCTCATCAGACTTGAACTCTCTTGACTCAACATCAAGAAAATTATCTGAATCATCAACTAGTTGCTCCTGAGAATATTCATTCACTTCTGACGGCAAGGATTCGTTGCTGTTACTTTTCTCGATATTAACTTCTAAGTTATCTTCTTCTGCCCCTTTATTTATTTGAACACATCGATCTACGCCAGCTACCATCACTACATATTGCGAACTATCCCTTAATAGGTCCACAACATGGGGTGTCAGAATAACCCGTTCATTTAGTTCAGGGACTACAGCGAACATGACGCACAAAGATGGCGCAATGTTCGTCGTTCCTTCCATTGAATTAGCTAATTTCATTTGTAGGTATACTACATCTGCCTTACATCCTTCTCCCTGAAAACCAATTATATTAATCCGTTTAATCACGGGTAAGTTTAGTGACTCAATTAATTTCTTATCAATACAACAAATTTCTGCTCCTGAATCAGATAATGCTGGCTGAGAAGGGAGATCTTCAATCTGTACATTGATATACGACCTCTCGTGTAATCCATCAATACTATTCTCGTATACCCTTACAGCAGTTTCCAACCCTATTGGTTTAGAATTATCCAATAAATTCCCTTGCTTTACCTGTTCAGGTATCTCATGCAACACGTTGACCTTCTCAACAACTAAGTCGATCACTTCTTCAGTTGGGTTCCCAAATATACAAGTACTCACCTTTTTAGAACTTGGTTTGGTCTGGCACTCCCTTGCCCTATGACCCTTCTGATGACATAGGAAACAGAGACCCTTTACCTTGGCCTCCTCCTGAGACACCCTCGCACCTATCTTGGCTTCACCCCTTAATTCCGGTTTGGGAGACTTGGGTTGAGCTGTCTGGTTATTGACTTGAACATGTGGTTGACCTTTCGTCTAATTGTTATACTTCGGTGTCGGATGACTACGGCATACTAAGTCATTCCCACCATCATGCGACGCTACATAAATGTCAGCCGCATTAGCTATGTCTTCACAGCTCAACCACTCCTCTTTTTCTTGGGCCAAGATATAATCTAAACAAGCCTTCGACAAGGACTCCTTAAGCCGATCCGCAACCAATAAACTTACAAGTTTATCAAACTCATCAGTTATCTTTCTACTTTTCAAATAATACATAAGAGCCACACGCAATTTGGATGAATAGATCGTAAATGATTCGTCCGATGCTTTGTGCAACGACCAAAATCGGGCTCTAAGATTTGAAGGGCTTATCTTAAACTCCCTTAGCAAAAACTCCTTCAGGAATTTGTAGTCATGGAGCTGTGCCTCAGTAAGGCGCATGGTTAATGCCTTAGCTCTTTCACTTAAAATGGCTAGCAATAATTTTGCTCTAACATCTTCATCCACCTCATACACATTAAACAAACCATCCAAGTGATCAAAGAAACCTGGAATTTCTATAGGGTCGGAAGGAAATTTCCAAAGAATATTCTTAAGGGCATCACTATAACGCTTAGTACGACTTGCTAAAGAATCTCTAACATTTCGTTCTTCCTGCTTTTCCTTCCTCTCCCTTTCTTCTTTCTCTTTCCGTTCCTTCTTTTCTCTTTCTTCTTTCTCTTTCCGTTCCTTCTTTTCTTCCTCTCTCCTCTTTTCCTCCCTTTCTTCCTTCTCCTTCCGTTCCTCCCTTTCTCTTTCTTCCTTCTCTTTCCGTTCCTTCTTTTCTTCCTCTCTCCTCTTTTCCTCCCTTTCTTCCTTCTCCTTCCGTTCCTCCCTTTCTCTTTCTTCCTTCTCTTTCCGTTCCTCCCTTTGTTCTTCATATTTACGGATTTCGAACTCCAGACGGCGCTTCTGCAGCTCGTAATCCACTCCTGTTGGAGATATTGGACTACCCTTAAATTCCTCTTCCTCTTTTCCAATCTCCATGGCCCATTCTTCCATTAATTGATTTCGATCCCATGACATAACATCATCTTCGTCCCTTCCTGCCTTCATAAGATACACCCTAAGGCGCTCAGACGACATTTTGCGAATATTCGCTTGCATCTCTGTTGTCAACGCTTCCATTTTTACAAACAGTCAGTCAACAACAACAAAAAAACAGACACCACGCGGCAAACCCGCCACACAAAAGGAAAATTCCACAACCCAAAATGCACTTATTCAGTATCCAAAGAAGTACACTCGCCAAGTACGCAAAAACTATACAAGCTCACGCAAGTCTGGCCTCGATCACAACAATGGATCAAATTTCAAAGAAATAATCAGCAGATATTGAAAGAGAAATAATGGCTGCCTCCCACTCGGCTGCAACTCCACTCTCTTTTCTCCTTCTCAGCCACGACAACACCTAGGATCTTACCCGTATGTTGACTGCTGTCTTCTGCTGTCTCAGCCGAACGACGCACTTCGTCCGTCCGACTGTCGTATGCCGATTCACCCGTCTCCCACGGTAGAAAGGCGTCTCGATCCGCTCGCTGTCTGGAACAGACCGTCTCTTGATCCTCCGGGTTGACTCCTTCCTCCGCCGGCTCGCGTCTTCTTCACCGGATCCAACACCGATGATCCCGCCGCTGCCACCAATAATGTCGCGGTCGACTCCTTCGATCGCAACGACGAACCAACGAAGGAACTATTAAAAGATCTTTAATTAAAAATAAAGTCGATTAAGTGTAAAGTAAGTCAACTCGTCTATCAAATATCACAATCGTAGACAGCACACAGGTTGGCTGGTCTCGATTGAACGTCATACGATCAATGTTTCAACGTTTACAAATCTTCGTCAAAAGGCCCTTAATGTACAGCAGGTCTATCTTATATAGAGTTCTCCCGGATTCCAGAACGTTCTGTGACGTCACTGTACTTTTCCCTGGAAAGTCCTACTGAGCACGTATATCCTTGTTGCATGCACCGAATTAATGTTGACAGCTTGTTGCAGAATTTTCCGTGCGTTGTAAACAAGCTTGTTGACGCGTCGGTTTTCTTCCCTTGATGCATGCACCCGCGTAGACCACGACACCGATGATACCAACATTTTTTTTACTCACCATTCTGGGCAAATCCTAATGGAAACCATTAACTCAGAACTAAAACTCGTCAATAACTGGTTCTCGGCAAATCGGTTAACTCTCAACGTCGATAAAACTAATTTTATTATCTTCAAATCCCACAGGAAAATTACACCTATAGATATCACCCTGGAGATCGCTGGAATCCCCATAGCCCAAGTAGAGTCTACCAAATTCCTGGGTGTGATCGTGGATAAGCATCTCTCCTGGAAAGAGCATATTCATTTCATAGCACAAAAAATTGCGAAAAGCATAGGAATTATTAATAGGATATCACACCTACTTCCGGAAGCTATTAGGTTAAACCTATATTATTCCTTAATCCTACCATATTTAAGCTATTGCAATATGATCTGGGCTTCCACTTATGACTCCCGACTTAGCAAATTAGTAACCCTACAAAAAAAGGCAGTTAGAATGATCGCGGGTGCCCCTATAGGCTCCCACACTAGTCCTATTTTTAAAAGACTTAATCTATTAGATATAAAGCAACTTAGAACGGTACAATTGGGAGATTTCCTCTACCGGTTCGATCACAATATTCTACCTCCATCATTTCAGAATTATTTTACAGCCGGATCTCAGATCCACACCTATAATACTAGGAATGCTGACACCTACCGATCTACCAGAGCTCGTACTAATATACGTGTGTTTAGTATAAAATTCTATGGGCCTCAACTTTGGAAAACAATACCTCCTGATATTCGTCTCTCCTCAAATATCTTTCTGTTCAAAACTCGCTTAAAATCGTTCCTATTGAACACCGTCTGTAACGATACATAAGCATTGGATATAAAGGATGACCTGAAGACGCTTTGGGGCACACGTCGGCGTGTGGGCCTCCCTTACTTTTACACTTTTGCATTCTTTCTCTTTCTTCTGTTTATCCCATAACTCTTTCTTTCCTCAGCCACCGATCTAGCGATGCATGTTAGTTAAGATTAGTTAAGTAGCTTAGTTATTACTGTTTCTTTTTTTCCATTTTTTGGGTTTGTTTTTTCCTTCAACGAAGGTGTATTATCGGTGTGCCTCCTATTTGTCTGGTGAGCGCTAACCGGCGCTATATTTGTAACTATTTCTATATAGAAGGTGCAACCGAGACCTCCCTTTGACGACAGTCCTACAAGCAAAGTTCATTTACCAAGTAGGTGTCCCTACCTAGCGGGAAAACTCTTCCCTTTAGGGTCACCTTTTGCCTCCAGTGACGTGAATTACGAACAATTCTTGTTTACAGGTTCAGTGTGTCAACGTTTTGGATGCAATAAAAGATTTTGATTTTTGATTTGATTTTGATAATATTTTAATATTTGAAGAAATTCTCCTCTCGATATTGGGGGGGGGGATTGCCCCGGCTCCTCAATTATTGGGGGCACGTGCCCCGGCTGACCCCTAGAGTCTACGCCTATGACACCTCGTAACTAAAGAACACATATTAATTAAAGAACACATATTAACTGAAGAACACATTTAAACTAAAGAACTATCTTACCTAAAGAACACGTCTTAACTAATGAACATGTCTTACCTAAAGAACACATCTTAAATAAAGAACTATCTTCACTAAGGAACATAACTTTAACATAACATAACATAATCTCAGAGTTTAAAACTGATTTGTTAAATGACCTTAAATTAAATTAAATGCGCCTCAGATTCGCATTTCTGTGTGACTTTGCGCGCGTTAAAAATGTTTGTAATAATAATAATAATAATAATAATAATAATAATAATAATAATAATAATAATAATAATAATAATAATAATAATAATAATAATAATAACTTAACTAAAGAACACATCTAACTAAAATACTATCTTAACTAAAGAACACATGTTGTAACTGAAGAACTATTCTAACTAAAGAACACATCTAAACTAAAGAACTATCTTCACTAGAGAGTACGTCTTAACTAAAGAAGTATCTTAACTAAAGAACATATCATGACTAATGAACAGATCTTAACTAAAGAGTTCTCTTAATTAACTATAGAACACATCATAACAAGATAACTATTTTACTAATGAACATATCTAAACTAAAAAACTAACTTCACTAAAGAAAACATCTAAACTAAAGAGCACATCTTAAATAGTGAAAAAATCTGAACTAAAGAACTATTTTAACTAAGGAACACATCTAAACTGGTCAAGAACCATCTTGACAAAAGACCACATATCTTAACTAAAGAACTATCTTAACAAGAAAATACGTCTTAGCTAAAGAATTATCTTAACTACAGAACATATCTTATCTACAGTACACATCTTAACTAAGGAACTATGTTAAGTAAATTACATATCCAAAGTAGAGAACATATCCTAACTAAAGAACATATCTAAACTAAAGAACTATCTTAATTAAAGACCACATATCTTAACTAAAGAATTGTCTTAGCTAAAGAATACGTCTTAACTAAAAAAACTATCTTAACTAAAGAACATAGCTTAGCTAAAGAGCACATCTTAATTAAAGAACACATCTTAACTGAACAAGATAACCAGCTAAAGAATACGTCTAAACTAGTGATCTAAACTAATGAACACATCTAAACTAAAGAACTCCCTTAACTAAAGAGCATATCTCAATTAAAGAACTATCTTAACTAAGATCACACCTAAACTGAAGAACTATCTTAACTAAAGAACCATCTTAGCTAAGGAATACATCTAAAGAACTATCTCAATTAAAGAGCACACATAAACTAAAGTATTCTCTTTACTAAAGAACACATCTAAACTAAAGAACTATCTTAGCTAAAGAACACAGCTTTACTAAAGGAAAGAGGAAGGCCTTAATGAAACTGACGAAAAATTATACAACAAATTACTACAGAAAATCTGTACAATTGTGGTCATTACATGAACCTACTTTATAGGCTAGTAAACTAAAGAACTAGGAATGGCAAAACTCTGGTAATGTAATTAAACAGTGAATGACAGAATATCTTTGGTTATACATTTCCTGATTCCCCTTAAATCCCTGCCAGAACAGAAACTATTTAAAACGTCTGTTTCAACAACTCTAGAACCAAATTGATCAATAAAAAATTAGTACCCAATTCACCATCCCCATTTTCGAGGCTCTGTGGTCAATAATCAGAATGAAGGATACATAAGGATTCCTATGCGCTTACGCGTAGAATATAGGATCGCTGCCTTAGTATGGCGATGTTGTCAGGGCCCTGCCTCTGCTTACCTTCGAGAGCTTTGCTGCACAGTTTCAGGTGCCCAAGGCCGACGTTCCCTCCGCTCAGCGGGAAATGGGGTACTTTTAGTTCCATTTGCTCGTTCCACGACTATGCAAAGTCGAGCTTTTTCAGTGGTGGGCCCTGTAGTCTGGAATAGACTCCCCTTGCCTTAGAGCTCCGCATGTCCCCTGGGGTCACCTCTGGCCTATTTCTTGCAAATCTTAAAACTGTCTTATTTGAACGTGCTGGTGTCGGGAGCGCCTCTGAGTAGTTCCCTTGAAGGGGCGCTATATAAATCTCCGAATTAATGAATGAATAAATACCACAATTCTTCAGCTCATCGGAACCATCGATAAAGTCAACTGTTTCATCACACCAAGTACTACGCACTTTGCAATTGCCATCAGAAGCACACTTATATTCCGTCACAATATCACATATTTAAAAAATAAAAAGACTTCTGCAGTTTAGCAATTCTATTATTTTATTATTATCATTATTATTGTCATTATCACTACTATTATTTTTACTACTACTACTACTACTACTACTACTACTACTACTACTACTACTACTACTACTACTACTACTACTACTACTACTACTACTACTACTACTACTACTACTACTACTACTACTACTACTACTACTACTACTACTATAGTAGTAGTAGTAGTAGTAGTAGTAGTAGTAGTAGTAGTACTACTACTACTACTACTACTACTACTACTACTACTACTACTACTACTACTACTACTACTACTACTACTGCTACTACTACTACTACTAGTACACTACTACTACTACTACCATAGTAGTAGTAGTAGTAGTACTACTATAATTATATATATATATATATATATATATATATATATATATATATTATTGTAACAATATTCTCAGGGTTACTTGTTATGTTTAGCGACTGTTGAAGTTGCATGGTCTATTCGTGATATGCTTGTATCGATCTATAAATAGACAGACGATAGTACTGTGACTATGACGCGTATTATTAGGAACAAGGGACTAGGAACAAGGGACTAGGAACAATGGACCAGGAACAAGGGACTAGGAACAAGGGACCAGGAACAAGGGACTAGGAACAAGGGACTAGGAACAAGGGACTAGGAACACGGGACTAGGAACAAGGGACCAGGAACAAGGGACTAGGAACAAGGGACCAGGAACAAGGGACTAGGAACAAGCAGTGGCGTCTACCAATGGTGTAGTGTGGAGAACGATCTCCATCGAACTTCAAAAGTGGGGGGGTTTGACATATTTTGACTGAAAGTGGGGGGGTTGTATTTTTTCATGATAGCTGTTTTGTCCCGTGTGATAATATAGCCAAATCCAACAAAGCAAAAATATCTTAAATCCCAAAAAGGTCCCAAAAATTTTTTCGCGCTTACGCGCGATAATTGCTTACATTCTCTTTGGCCACTCTCAGTCTAGACGTAAACTCAGCACCTATTGCAGTAGGAAACATTCAGTTAAGTTATCCATTTATTCACTAATCTGTAAGCCTATAGATCTGTCTCAGAATGACTGACTATTACGTTTATTTTACGACGACGCCGTCGTATCGAAGATGATTGACGTCTCTCCCACTGCAGAATCTCAGAAAACAACAAAATGTGTATTTCAGGAAGCAAATTTGGGGGGGGGGTTGATTCTCCATTTACCATTGGGGGGGTTAGACGCCACTGGGAACAAGGGACTAGGAACAATGGACCAGGAACAAGGGACTAGGAACAAGGGACCAGGAACAAGGGACTAGGAACAAGGGACTAGGAACAAGGGACTAGGAACAATTGAGGGACTAGGAACCCAGATGAAGCCCATATAAAGAGGAGCTGAGTGCAATAGGGAGCTTTTAGATGAAGAGAAGAGTTGAGTTGAGCCGAGTAGCTTTTAGATGAAGAGAGAGTCGATTGTGTAGTTGAGTTTAGTATACGGTAGAGTTAGACCGTTAGGACTCAGACGTTACCGACGATAGTAGCGTGGACCGTGATTGTTGTTGCGATAGTTTCGAAGTTAGGTATATGCGAAGTTTAGTCGATTATACGAACTTTAACTAGTACGCAGTTCGAGTTAAAGCGATTAGATAAGCTCTTCTGGATTGTATATTCTTAATTCGTCAGCCTACGGAAGGCATTTATAACTAGGCGTTGCGTTGTGTTGTGAGTTGTAATCTATATAAATAAAGAGAAGAATCTGTCTGTCACACCGACTTTGACCGGGATGCATTTCTACAGTTTTGGAGCCTTTCACTCGAAACCTCACTACTGTGTCGGGGTGGGCATGACACACCAGCGTTTTCACCGCTACCATGGTGTCCCGGGCCAAAGCCTACCCGGGCAATGCATTTTTAGCTGGTAAAAAAAACTTACACTCAACCTATTTTCACTCGCCAGATGGCGCCGCCGGGTTAAGCAGCTACAGTACGGATTCGCTAGAGGGATTGAAACTTTCACTGATCTAAACCCGGGCAACGCCGGGTTAAGTAGTGTTTTGTTGCTTATTCGCTAGAGGGATTGAAACACCCAAAACGCCGGGTTAAGCAGTTTCGCGTCCCCCGTTTTGACCGCTACCATGGTGTCCCGGCCCAAAACATCCGAAACCCGGGCAACGCCGGGTTCACCAGCTAGTAAAGAATATTTGTGGAACAACATGTATCTTCTTCCTCTCCAGACCGGAGAGGCGACACCCTGATTAGTTTTATTTTGGAGCACTTGGTCGTGGGTCTTGCCATCCTGGTGAAGTATCGAAGACTCACGTAACCAATCGACGACCGGACTATAATAGATAGAGCGAGGGTGCAGCACTATACACAATCGTCGACGTCCACGTCAATTTCCGCCACATTATTATTATTATTATTATTATTATTATTATTATTATTATTATTATTATTATTATTATTATTATTATTATTATTATTATTATTATCCAAAACTCACTAGCCAGAGCAGTCACTAGAACGCCCAATCATCGTCATATCACTCCCATCCTCAAATCACTCCACTGGTTCAAAATCCCATAGCGAATTCACTTCAAAGTCCTAATTACTAACCTACAACTCCCTACAATATTCCCAGCCCAAGTACCTTCGAGATCTCTTCACCATTCAGACAACCCGCTCCACGCGATCATCCTTCTATCTCAATCTTTCTCGACCCCCATGCAGTCACTAATCACCTCAAGTCCTCCAACCGAGCCATTTCCATCACAGCACCACGCCTCTGGAACGATCTCCCATCTGAGTTCCGCAGATTCTCGGTTCCTCCATCATCATTGCAACCCGTCATCCATCCATCCTCCTCCTCCTCTTCGTGTTCCTCTGTCTATCACCCCCGGGCTTCCCACTCAAAACTGGCCTCATCTTCTAAAGAACTCCTACCCAAACAGTCCAGACTCATCTGATCCTCCACCTTCCAATTCTTCTCGCCCTAAACGACACCCGCCTTAACAGCTGCTCTGCCTCCTCTCTTGACCAGCCCCCGTGGTAACCGGACTCGGACTTCCTCTGGACTACTCCTCGGAAAAACCCTCTGATTTGACACAGCGTTTGTGAATAGGCTGGTGGCACCGGTGCCCTGCGCTTGGCCATCAAGTGACGCCCTAGAAGTTTGCAGATTACGATTACGATTACGAACTTTCACATAATAAACACACCGTACAGTTTCAAACATTCATTGTGGTGGTGTTAAGAATAAGAATGTGCGTTGAGTACCAACAATGCAAAATCGAATGTTAGCGCAAACTGCAAAATAGATTTTGAGTGTATTGTTTTTGTACATACCCAAATTTGTAAGACGATTCGGTTGTCTTCAGTCTTGCTTTTTGCAGGTTTTCGTCCTTTAGCAGTTGAACAACGCACATTCAAGGTAATGTTATCTCGAAATTACTGTCCTTGTCTTCATCGTCCAAAAGATCCAGCAAGTTAAGCCATCGCCTCTTTAACATTAAAATATTTCTTACGGCGTTTATACCTTCTTGAAACTTCCGCCATTTTCACTAGACCCTATTGACCAAACAGCTAAACTACGTTAACGATGTCGTGCTAACAGACCTGTCTGCGATAGGTCGCTTTGGTCCGAATGGAATACTGCAATAAATAGTTACTTTGGAGTTAGGTCCGTATACTCCGTATGGTTCCATGCCATACAGCAACTAGGCCTACGCTGCGTGTCAGATTGGCACGTTTGGCCCAAATGTTCCGACCAAAGATTACCATCAAACACAGCAATAAGCCTGGAAATGGTAAAACTTGCAGTTATAAGAAGTAGGCGAGTTACGATATCGGTCCTGCAAGAGACAATACGTCGTCATGGCAATGATGACGTCATAGGCCATTTACACATGATTTTGCGAAATTTGAAGAGCGCAATGATCGCTGATGATGATATTACAAAAATATTTCTAACCAAACTGTACTGAATCCTGGGCGATTCGGCTTCGATGGACAAAGTCTTCGAAATCACGAGATGTTGACTTAATAATAAGTATAGGGCCTATACACATCCAACTCTATTGCCTAGGCTACATAAGCTGGAGAATTTATATAATTTACGTCAAGTAGGCCTATGAAGATTTCGACTGATAAAATACCGCCAACTGATGACGTCACGATAATAATTGTTGTCTATTTGAAGACAGTCTACTCAGTCCATCCCACGAAAAAAAAAACAGTTTTTGAATTAGCATAAAAAGTAGAAGTGCAACCCATGGGGTCGTCCATTAATTAGGCCTAAATCAACAAAATGGTGCGAGGGATTTGAAAAAGTGTGACAATTCTTTACAAGGGGGAGTGGTGTTCAAGACAAATTGACGTCAACAAACATTTAACCAAAAAGCAACCGATATACTGACAGATTTTCTACAATGGTTAGGCCTACAGCAAGAGCTTTGATGGAAGTAGAACGTGGGACTCCGGTGATAGATAGCCTAGTATGTCGGAGAGTTTCGATTAGGCCTAGTGTTGTTCGCACAGATGCTACTATACGGATTAAATTGTTTGGAAAACAATTCAACAGATTGACATAATATATAGGGGTCCAACCCGGTCCATAGAGTAGTGGTAACATCACTGGCATGAAGAGCAAGAGGTAGCGGGATCGCTTCCCGCAACCTCCCCAAATTTAGTTCCACTCAGCCTTTCATTCGCGAGATGGCGCGTTGTTAAAATGAGATGTAGGACGCAATGGGCGCCTTGCATGGCTGCCGTGTACAGTTAAATTCGACTCCTGTAATAACTTGTGATCATCCGTTCATACTGATTTGTAATCATACTGCGCTATTGTCAGTTTGAAGATATTAAACGAAGATTATTATTATTATTATATAGGCGCCTAAGACGGCCTATCCTCCGCTTTTGGAAGATTCTCCAATTAGCGTGAAATTAACAAGAAAAAACTTTTATATGTAGAATGCTCTATTCATATTGATTTGATAACAGTTGTTTATATATGTTGTATGTACACCGGAGTACGTCTTGCAGGCATCCTCATCCAGGATGAGTTATCCTCATTTTCCTCTATCTATCACCCCTCGGCCCGGGCTTTCCACTCAAAACTGAAGTCTCACCTTTTCAAGTAGGCCTAGCTGCTACCCTGACTCATCTGATCCTCCGCCTTCCAATTATTCTCGCCGTAAACGACACCCGCCTTGACAGCTGCTCTGCCTCTCCTGATCTGGTACCCTGGAAATCTGACTTGGACCTCTTTTGGACTACTCTCTGGAAACCCCCTGATTTGGTTTGGCCTTCTGGAAATCGGACTTGGACCTCTTTTGGACTACTCCCTGGAAACCTGGTTTGGCCTTCTGGAAATCGGACTTGGACCTCTTTTAGACCACTCTCTGGAAACCTAGCTCCTGATCTGGTACCCTGGAAATCGGACTTGGACCTCTTTTGGACTACTCTCTGGAAACCCCCTTTGATTTGGTTTGGCCTCCTGGAAATCGGACTTGGACCTCTTTTGGACTACTCTCTGGAAACCCCCTTTGATTTGGTTTGGTCCCAGTCTTGTTGTCAAGACCTTAAACCTCAAGACCAAGACCAAGACCAAGACCTTGAACCTCAAGACCAAGACCAAGACCTTGAACCTCGAGACCAAGACCAAGACCTTGAACCTCAAGACCAAGACCAAGACCAAGACCTTGAACCTCAAGACCAAGACCAAGACCAAGACTTTGAGACTCAAGACCAAAACCGAGAACAATACCCAAAAATCACAACCCTATCCAGATTTCAATTCCTTGCTAAAAAATTGTCAAGTCAGACAACTCGCTATTTTAATTTAAACACGAATCTTTTATTTTATTAAAACAAAACAATTCCAAATGCAGACTGCAGAAAATTTCGAATTCGTATTTACAGAAGTCCTTCGGGCGAAATTTTATTCCATATGCCTGTTGCATTTTATAAAAATCAATTTGCTCAGAATTTTCTGACCAAGACGTGACTGTGGGTCCTCATAAAAATTCTGCCATGTGAAAATACGTTCTACAGTGTTGAATTCACTGGCACACAGAGCAGCTTTTCAAGTACCGGATGTAAATGTACAAATTGTGAGTCTGTTTTGAAATCATTCCATGGTAAATAACCGGAGGTCAAAATAAATGTCAAAAGCAACAGTAAAGCCTCACTCACACCGTGTAAACACTAAAGCAATTGTATTAGTAATTATAATATATATATAGGCTATTGGATACATTATTAAAATCCTTGCGTTTTGTTAAATGACTCTTTATAGGCCTATTGTCAAAAGTCTTGGTCTTGGTCTTGCAAAACCAAGACCAAGACCTTGAACCTCGAGACCAAGACCAAGACCAAGACCTTGAACCTCAAGACCAAGACCAAGACCAAGACTTTTAAAAACGAACTCGAGTGCACTCGAGACCAAGACCTTGGTCTCGAGGACAACAAGACTGGGTTTGGCCTCCTGGAAATCGTACTTGGACCTCTTTTGGACTACTCTCTGGACACCCCTCTGATCTGACGTAGCGCTCGTGAATAGGCTGGTGTCATGCGCTTGGCCTTCGAGTGGCGCTTTAAAAGTTTGGAGATTACGATTACGATTAAAAATAAAGAATGCGCTATAATAGTTTGTGTGACAGTAATATCCCATAATTCTTTAGCCTCTAAATTTTGGGGGTTTGACTAATAGGAAAATAGTTGAAGTATTTCTTTAAAATATATTTATTAAAAAATAGGACGTTTTCTTTATTAACCAATTTTAATTTTTAGGTCGGCACTGGATTAATATTATTTTTAGAAAAATTAATGCAGTTAGTTTGGTCTTGGTGCGGCTCGGCCGTCGGTAGCGTTTCCGGTGAGGCTGATTTGACTGGGAAGGTGGCAAAACTTCCAAAAAAATTTCCAGCTCGCTGTAACGTGATTATGCAGAAATCTTGTTGCTGATACGCACAAAATAAAGTAAAGTTCAGCAGGGCGGTTTAAAGTCCCGTTTAAGTGGAATGGCGGGTAAGTTGTGTATATGGATGGTGTGTTCTTACAATGTACAGGCTTAGCTCGTCGTATAGCGCTTTTTCGATTTGGGACAGATGTATGGGGTGCGTAGCGAATTCCCGAAACCTGAATCCCTCAAACGAATTTCGGCCGGATCCCCGAAATCGATTTGTCATGCATAAGAGTTCAAACTCAGCAGTTCACTTTTAAACAAGGTGTTATATTTAAGGTGAAACCGTAGTTTACGTTGCTAAATTCAACATGTTTTTGGGCACGTAGTTTACGTTGCTAAATTATTACAGGTCTTCTGTAGTCTTTGTATATATGTATCTATGTATGTATGTATGCATGTATGTATGTAAGTATGCATGTATGTATGCATGTATGTATGCATGTATGTATGTGTGCATGTATGCATGTATGTATGTATGTATGTTGTATGTATGCATGTATGTATATTGTGGTACAACTTTAAATACGTTTAATGTACATGCGAAAATAATGTAGCAACGTCAATTTTGGATGTACTTTGCAGAAATAATTTAGCAACGTAAACTTCGGATTTCCAACCACTGCGCAATTTAGCAATGTAAACTACGGTTTTACCATATTTCAAACATTACAATTTAATTTTGGGAGTGTTTGAATAGTTTTCGGAATTTCGACCACTTTTTATAATTGTTTTTGGGAAATTGGGCTATTGTGTATTTTCAGTGTTTTCAGGGATTCGGGACGACCCCAATGTATGTTTGTATATTCGTTTATTTCAAATACAACAGACAGAATGCTGTAGTTTACATCTATAGAAGTTGTTCAGTGTGACGACTAATTAGTGGTTTTAATTTATTATATGTGTTTGTAAACATTTTATTTGCAATAAAGAGCTATTTTGTAACAGTGTAAATTCATTTGTGCTGCTTATAGTAATTTGCTGCAGATCAGAGAAAATTAAGGGTTTCTCATGAAAAGTTGTCTGCCATTGTTTCCATTTTTGTATCTAAATAAGATTTCTGTAAATTGGCACGCTGTCAGGTTTAGCTGTTAACAAACAATATTTGCAGAGGTTTACATAAGCCCGGTGTTGACCGTGACCATGATAAACAAATATGGCCGTCCCAGACTGGGATAGAATAGAGTGCTGTGATCTCCCTGTGCTGTGACCTCCTAGTGCTTTGAGAAGACCTTCAATCCATTGTCCAAGTTAGCTTGAGTAATGAGGCAGTGCATGTAGCGAGTTGGCGTTTAATCTCTGCAGCCCTCACTAATGTTGCTGCAAGGATTATGATTGGCCACCATGGCCTATGACTGACAGTTTTGCTTACTGGTGATGCCTTTCATCATCATGCTATCAGTCGTGTACTTGAAACATCCACTTTCTGTAGGGTGGATTTTACAGAAAGCTGATATTCCAAGTACTAAGTAGCCAACAGGTGTCGCTGAGATGGCAAGATACCAGATGTGGCTAAAATGGTATTCTGGGTGGTAATGGGCCCCTAGAGGCTCGGGTACCCGTTTGAACACAGGCCGTCAAATCAGTACTCAAAACCTGGGCAGCCAAAGAAGCATAATGCTTTAACGATAATGCAGATTGCTTAGTTATGGTCTAACGGTTTAATAACCATGAAGCCAAGGCATGTGTGGTTTGAATAGTGGCAGATCCGCTTGAGATTATTGCGTAGTGCAAGAGTATTTCAAGAGGAGCACCACGTTGTAGCAGCCCTGCTTGCATAGGTGTGGTCTGAGGTACGCCAGTATAAAACCAAGAGGGGCATGGGGGCAAGCTGCCCTTCCGTGCCTATATTGTGAAATCTGGCTCTGGGTGGGAGGTGTCCCTGCCACTGACAGGGGCGGTATAGCCATAGGCATGTATGGCGGTTGGCAGGCCCACCGACAAAAATTCCGGGCCCTAGGCAGAGCAGTCATGGGCCCCTAGTCTGAGAAGTCACGGGCCCCTAGGCAGAGCAGTCACGGGCCCCCTAGGCAGAGCAGTCATGGGCCTGTAAGCTATCTTTACGAGAAAATTTGTAAAAACATATTTATAATATGCAACTGATTTTATTCAGATGCTTGAAGTTTAAACTGATTGTAACTTTAAGTGTCAGTAATATTATATTTAAAAAGGCATAAATCATAAACTTTGTATAACTGATTATAATATTTTTCCATACATTTATTGTGGGCCCAGGCCCCTGATTTTCCCTCTCCCCCCCTCGGTGGACCTGGCAGTTGGCCGCTCCATCCGTTTTAGTTATATGCTGAAGCCCCTCAGACCAAACCCATTCATGGTGGGCTGCCAGAACATTCACCCCATGAAAATTTGTTTCCGGTGCAAGCAATCCTGCTTCTGGCACTGTCCTGTGACAGTTATGTGTACGTACGCAAAATAGACTTCTAATTATGACGTCCACATTAGCCTATTTATAACTCTGTATTGTCCTATAGTCATCCGATGGCATTTTATTACATTATATAAAAGCCATGTGCAGTTATTCTGTGCTGTGCTATATATATTCTGTGCGGTAATTTGTCTATATTGGCCCTCACTCATCCTTCAGTCTGGCCTAAAGTGCAGACAGTCCGCTGCCGAGACACTTTCTGCAGCTGGTCTTCGGGGGGAGGGGGTGTGCGTCAAGAGTACGTACCCGGGGGGTTGGAAGAAAGTACGCTTGCGAACAGGGGGGAGGGGGTCAATTTTCCGGATTTTTGCGTACGTAATATATGGATGGCCCCTTGTGCAGTATCCTATATTGTTTACCCAGCAAACTGAGCTGTAGCTGCTGGAGAACAGTCTGCTGTGTACAAAACCAACTCTCTTTCGCTACCCATCATCATCATTGTGTTTGGTGTTATTCTGTATTGCTGATCTGAGCAATTAATTTTAATGTGAGCAATCACTCATAAAACCCAAGAATATTAAAACTGATCATTTTCTGTGTTAGTTATTTGTGTCCATTTTACTGGAATTGTTCTAGAAATAATTTTGTGTTTGTGGATCTCTGTAAGGGTAAAAGATTTTGTTGTTAGAATTTTGGTGCATATCAGCAATTGGAAAATTGTTTGAGAATAACTGATTGATATTTCAGGCCCACTGACTCCAGGATCAAGGGTCATGCCCCTGAGTCCTCAAGATCCTGCAACACAACTTAGCACATTCAAGTCCTATGTTGGAATCATAGCAGATCCTGCACCCAACAGTATGTCGCTTACTTAATTTATTTATACTCATCTTATTAATTCCTGTACATATTATTAAACGAAGTATGTCATTTCTCTGATTGCTTTACAGCTGTCTTTAGTATAGTTCTGAATAATACTGTTGGTATTGTGTTTATGTGACCAGATGTAAGTTGAGGCAAAATTTTATCTTTGAAGAAGTGGTTTACTAACCTCCATATGGAGGTTGCTTTTGGTAAACTTCCTTTGTGAGGTGACATGGGTGATTTGCAGGAATGTTAAGCAACATTGAACCCATGTACTAATTTAATTGGGTGAATGGAGGATATGTTGAAGAGAACACGCCTACGCTGGTTGGGACATATGCATAGATCAGACAGTGAAAGAATCGCGAAGCAGTCACTGAACTAGACTCCATCAGGATGGAAAAGGAGACGCGGGAGGCCGAGAAAGACCTGGCGAGCCACAATCGTGCAAGATCTGGAAGACGGAGAAATGACATGGGAAGAGGCTGAGGGAGCTGCAGAAGACAGAATGAAGTGGAGGAGCTGTGTCGCCCGATGCGCTACAAGCGCGTGGAAGGACTAAGGTCTAAGGAATGACCTACTGATCACCCTTGGAAATTTGTATCAAAAATGATGTAGTTCTGTGTTTGTCCAATGCTTATGCTTAGTTTAACATGCTGATGTCATTTGGTAGGCTATTGCTTTCATTTATATATTGTGGTGTTATTATGCCAGTGATTGTGTCGACATAATAAACAAACTATTGTTTTAGTTATTGAAAAAAAGCTGAAGGCTGCTCAAGAGCTATGTGAAAGTTTTGAGGTAACTACTGTTACAGGTTTTTTGTTGCTCTGCAGTTTACTACAGGCTTATATAATTTTCAAGCATAACTTTATTGCATTGCTCAATTTTGACTGCTAACATCTATGGCTCTGTTACCATTTACTGGTGTTTTAATCTTTTGTTCGCTACAGATTAAACCATTACGGTCAGGGGCCATCCACATATTACGTACGCACTTAGGGGGGGAGGGGGGTCGGATTTTGGCGATTTTGCGTACGGGTGCGAACGGGGGGGAGGGGGGGTAACAAAATGTGTACGTACCCAAAATAAATTTCTAATTATGACGTCCACATTAGCCTATTTATAACTCTGTATTATCCTATAGTCGTCCCATGGCATTTTATTACATTATATAAAAGCCATGTGCAGTTATTCTGTGCTGTGAACGACACCTATAATTTGTCTATATTGGCCCTTCAATAATCTGGCCTAAAGTGCAGACAGGCTGCCTGGCGACACTTTCTGCAGCTGGTCATCGGGGGGGGGGGGGGTGGCGTCAAACGTACGTACTCAGGGGGGGTGGTGGAAGAAAGTACGCTTGCGAACAGGGGGGGGGGGAGGGAGTCAAATTTTCCCGGATTTTTGTGTACGTAATATATGGATGGCCCCTCACCCCATAATAGCTGTATTGATGCTATGCTCAAAGTTTGCCTGCTTGAATTGCTATTCTTTGGGCTGTATTATTTTTCTTGATTCATTACTTTATTTAAGTAATTGTCTAGCTTTGCACTACTTAGTGCTAGAGACTTGTTCTTTGGTTTAAAGCTTTAAACTTCTTAAATTGGCCCTGTTCGTGTTTGTCCATTATTCTAAGTTTTATTTTTTAACCTGGGCAGCAGTTATCCTTGGGGTTTGAAAAACAAAAATCTACAGGGAACAGGGAGAAGCCGATTGCCAAGTGTAGAAATGTTTGTGTTTGTGTAGATGATTGGCACCTTGCCTCAGTACCCTCAGTTTCTTGGAGACTGTCTGAGAGTCTTCATCAAGATACTTCAAGATGGAGAACCAACATTTATCACAGAATATCACAACCAGGTATATTGAGAGTTTAAAGTTAACTTTTTCTTGGTGCTTACTGGAGTGGCCAGTACCAAACTCTATACGTAGAGCAGTGTGTTACGATTTGTCATTAGTCTCTTATGGATCACTTCTCCCAATTTGCCAAACACAACACAGATAACAGTGGTGCATATATGTGTTCTGTTTAACCTTTCACTCTCAGACGTAAAAAATCCTATTGCCAGAGGAAAAAACCAGAAATCTAACGTTTTATCTTTTTTCATACAGAAATCAATATAAACTGTTCAGAAGCTATATTTATGTGTTTGATGATGACAGTTATGAAGCAAGAAAAGTTTATGACAATATTCCAGTTATTTGTCCAGAATACGGATATAAGGAGTCATTGAGGCACTAGCAGTCCTCGAGCAATGTGTTTCATACGTGTTCCATACAATCATGTATTAGACTTGTGGAAAGCCTTATGGTCCATGCACGGCAACAACTTACATTGGATAGTCTGCAGTTACAGGACCATGTGAACATTTTTTCTGTGGCTGGCATTGTGTTGGACTATACCAGAAATGGTTATGGTCTTATTTTGTCTATTGAACTGTCCAAAGGTGAACTTTAAAGAACTCAAAGAAATTTTTAGTTTTGCAGTTAGTGGCAAATTCTGCTATTAAATTTGTTTATTTGTGTTATTATATATTATTTATTATATCAATATTTAATAAGCATGAAGCCACAAATTTATGATTCAGTTTAATTTATTGCTTTATAACAAATACATTTATGTTATTAATATTCAATTGTAATTGCTTGATTACTTTTGATAAGAAATTTTAAATTGATGCCAACCTTATTTTATGTAAATGCAGTGGTTGTGGTTATGGAAAATTCTTTAGAAAAATGAATTGCACAGACAAAAATTTGAATGAATATTTATTTCAGCAACTGAGAAAGATTCTGCTTGAGATTATTCATCGTATTCCTGCCAATGATCATCTGAAACCATTTGCTCCGAGCATTCTGTCACTAATGTTCAAACTTCTGGAGGTAGGCAGAGTTAACATGCTACAGAATGTAAAGAAAAATAAAAAGTTATTTATTTGTCAGTGTCGTAGCCTGCATAGTCCTCTAAGAGTTGCAAAAATAGAGAGCAAGTCCCTGACAACCAGGAGCTCAGTGAACCCAAAGTTCTGACAATCAGCCTACTTCTGTAGCAAGTGTAACTAACATAAATCTTGTGCTTGCAATATCTTGATTAAATTTTGAGGTATGTGGCACATACTGATGGACAGTGCTTCAGCCTCTGCTCTGTTTTGGAGATAGTGCTGCTTTCTGATAGCCAGTCTTTGAGTTGTTGTTCTCATTATTGAGTCACTTATGAATTTCCTACTTAATTTTGTCACATGTCCGTGTACAAATCACCATATGTCACTATTTAAAGCTCAATTTTCAGCCATGAGTGATTTATATTAGGGATGGTTTAACAACATCTGCTGACCTAAATGCAATTAATTATGATGTCAAAGAAGATGGAGATTGGTTATGAGGCATTACATCATTTAGATGGTATCTGATTGGAGCAAATTTGGAAACTGCTCACTTTGACATCAGTATGGTTCACTGTGGTTTGACTTGCAGTGGTATGTTTATTATTACATGCCTGTCAAAGTTCTTGGGACAAATATTTTTCTAAATGTTGGTTGCAGTGTGTAGAAAAGTCTACTAACTTTATAATTATATTTCAAGCTTATTTCTTGTCCTTTTCTCATGTAAAATATTTGTGTATGTATCTGGTCATTTTGAGAACCTCTCTAAGCTGCTATTGTCGTTTATTTAGTTTGGTGATTTTAATTACTTGTTAATGAGATTTCTAAACAGTGGTTTCATTCTTTCCAGATTGACAATGAGGAAAATGCGTTAGTTTGTCTACGCATTATAATTGAGTTGAATAAACAATTCAGGCCTGTGTTTACTTCTGAAGTGAGTATACAGACTTTGAGGCTTTATATTTATTGCACTTGTTATAATAACAATGCTAATATATGATAAGGAAGACTTTTTTCCTCTTCCAGTGTGCTGCCACAACAATCCAATGTTTTGACGTGATTACCTTCCGGAGTACAGTTGAGTACAGACATCTGCAGAGACTAACTATCTCAGAGATGCACTCAACCTGGCATAGAATACAAAATAATAATAAAATTATAAAGGGTTTGCTCTGTGGAGATAAATAGGTAATAAGGTTAAGCTAATAAGCTCTGTTAGCTCAGTAGAAACTCAGTAGAAACTCCTCACATGAAGTGTGATCCTGAAGTTTGAAGGATTGATTGACTGATATGCAAATGCAACAATAGCAACTGTCTGAATATGCATTTGTCTTGTTCACCTCTAGGGCGGCACCTTGCATGGCTGCCAAACCGTGTGTTTAATTTAGGTCTTGATTGTACTTTTGTGTTTCAATGTAATCTTACTGCATCTGTCAGTTTGAAATAATAAAGAATATTATTATTATGTATGTTTTCGAGAAATTATTCTGGTATAAGAATTATTGCTTGAAATTTCTGCTTACTTATTACATAAAAAATGATGGTGTTGCTGGTGAGTTATTATAACAACCATGTATGCTGTTTTCTGATGGTGCCAGTCCCAAGCCAGGTTAAAGGAAGATTATGCTAATCATCTTCATTATGGCACATTGTTGTGAAACAGAAATTATCATTCATTGATAACATTTCGATAAATTTATTAATTTCATAAATGCCTTGTGAGCATTATAGCAAACGTCTGTGAGTTTATTTTCTATGCATTGTCACTGACGTTATAAGGAAAGTTATAACTATGGTTGAAATTACTGAGAAAATATAATGAAGTATACAAAGTTATAAAGTGAACTGTAATTGCAGCAGAACATGCATGTAGTTCCTATTCCAGTCCTATTACATAGTTGTCTGAAATGCTTTGGGGTTTGGTCAGATTTGACAGTTGGACATACCAGACAGCCTTGTCTACAGTAGATGCTTCCTATCAAGTCTACTATCATGGTGTAAAATTTTTGTCTGGTTTATGCATTTCAGGTGATTCAGTTCTTGAAGTATGTGAAAGACATTTACAAGAAGCTTGGAAACTCTCTGCCAAAGATCTTTGAGCACCGTATGCAGATCAAAATCCGAGACATGAGTGAGCTGAATATTGAGTCTGTACTGGATGAGACCTTTACCAGCACGACCATAGTCACAGAGAAGAAAAACCAGGATAACCAGAACATATCGGTAAGTGAAAAAAATATTGTAATATGCCACTGCAGCATGTTCTGGTCGACAAGTGAAGAAAAAGATTTATTCATAGCATTCAATAACTGTTTCTTTACTGCTCGAACCCTTTCTCTTTTTTCTAGAAAGGCTTCTATTCTTCCTTTGCGCTGTTCTCAGTAGTGATTTGCAATGAATTACACATCTTTCCTATAAGGAAACCAATGTGTTAATGCAGAACCTTCTAAAGCCTTTCAGAAGCATGCTGCTTATTGCAGGTAAACAGATTCATAAAGCAGAGTTGCAGTCTCAGTTAAGTTGAAATTTTATTTTGTGTTGTAGTACAACTTGATTCCTAAAGCTGACCTGTCTCTGAAAGTGCTGGCCGAGCTGCCTATCATTGTTGTTCTCATGTATCAGCTTCATAAGGCTCAAGTGCACAACGAAGTGGCGGAGTTTATTCCACTCATTATGTCCACCATTAACATGCAACCAACTTTAGCACAGAGGTAAGAGTTCATATGAATTGAGTATTGACAGCATTTGAAGTTTGGCTCAGACATGAATTGTTTAGTGTACTGTGTTTAACTGTTTACTCCTATTCAGTAAATGAAGTGTATGAGGGCATTATAGGATTTGATTATTGATAAGAAATTAATTATTGGTAAGAAATTGATTATATACCTGTTGTTAATGGCATAGTTTGACTTTGTTTAGTGTGTTAGAAAATGTGTTTTTTGTTCCATTATTGTTTTTGTTTTCTGACATAGGACCTTTTCTTGTTTTTAGGTCGAGTGTGACCTACAATAAGGAGGTATTTGTTGACTTCATTGCGGCTCAGATCAAGACGCTTTCATTCTTAGCGTACATCATCCGAATCTATCAGGAAACAATCAATGGCCACCACAATGCCATGGTTAATGGAATGCTGTCGCTGTTGAGCCTGTGTCCTCAAGAAGTTGCCCATCTTCGCAAGGAGCTTCTTATTGCTGCAAGACACATTCTGGCTACAGATCTTAGAACAAGTGAGCTAACGTTCTGACTGAATTGTAAGCTTGAATAACTTGTTCTTAGAACTAGCTGTAATATGGTTTCACTTTGTCATAACTTAGCAAGGTCCACTGAGATTTAGTTAATATTCAGTTTCTTACAGATACGATTGAAACCATGTTGAGTTGCAAGGTGATGAAACTGCATTAGCCTACTTTGGTAAGGCTCATATTGCCATTTTTAACTGTGCAGGGTAGTGCATATTGGTTGTTTATGTCTTAAGTAACCATGTGCTTTCAGGCAGCAGTTTGCTGCAAGTTCCTTGCCTTCTGTTACCTAAAATAATGGATTCAGTTGAAAATTATATGCATGTTAACTGGATTGTTGTCTTAATTGACGGGCAACAGCTTGGGCAGGCCATCTCGAATCTGTGGTGAATGTACACATTGTGCAGCCGTTGTCATTTGGTTTTAGGATTTGTGTCGTCCATTGAAAAGTTATTTGATGAAAATACTCTCATTGGAACTGGATGGACAACTTATGAATCGCTCAGGTATTCAAGATTTCTAAACAAACTTCAGATTTTTGTCCTGGTTTTTTCCATCTGTTATTCTTAGAATTGTAAGTACTCTGCTAAATATGTCTTTGACAACTTTTTATGATGCTCTAAACTACACATGTTTGTGTAGGTGTGTATGTATTTGTCCCAAATTGGTGTCATGCTTTAGGCAACAGAGTAGCTGTACAGTTATAGAGAAGAAGGGTTTCTGCCAGATAATGTATCAGACTTGTGGAATGCCTTATGAAACTGGCAAGAACTTACATTGGATAGTCTGACATATAGGATCATGTAACATTTAAAATTAGCTTAAATTTAGTAATTATTTGATATCAGTTGCTATTTCAGCATTTCTTAAAGGAACTATTGTGCCAGTGTTTACACCCATGTGTCCTAACAATGAGGTACCTTTTGGGGGTATAAAGGTATTGATCATTGATTGAAGAAATTTACATTATGCTGCATTTTTTCTGGATGTTGATTTCATTAGGCCACTGGCATACAGCACGCTGGCTGATCTTGTTCATCACATACGTCAGAGTCTGTCATTGAAGGACCTTGCACTTGCTGTCAACCTTTTCTCAAAGAATGTACATGATGAGTCACTTCCATGTAGTATTCAGAATATGTCCTGCAAGCTGCTTCTCAATCTCGTGGAGTGCATCCGAGCTAAGAGTGAAGTGGAGAATGGAAATGTAAGTGAGAGCAATTTTTCTGTGGTTTCATTACTTTGAAGCTTTGTATATTCATTATTCATACTGAACCGTGTTTAGGTCACTAATTCAGTGTTGTTGTAGTTAATATTGCGCTTGTTGTGTTAAGATACTCCATGTGAATAGACCTATTTTTGTGCAAGTCTTTTACAGAGTGATGAATTTATGATAAAAAAATTGTCAGATTAAAATGGGCAAATGTTGGGCCTTTTGGGTCATTGGCTCACGTGCCTGGAATGGTCTTCCTGCACCTATTCAGGAGGCCACAAACCTTCTTGTTTTTCCAGAACAATTAAAAATGTACTAAATTCCTATGTAACTCTTAGCATTTGCGATGACAGTGGGCCTTGAAACTGTCAGCCACAGAGTTCATCATTGGATGACAAAACAGCCTAGTTACAGATAAATGCATATGTTGTTTACCACCTATGAAAACCTCTCGAGTCTTAAATGCTGTTTATGAAATGGTTTGTACCAAAGAATCTCTTTCGTTCGCATTCATAGATAATTAACCAATTGCAGTATAATACTGTTTACAAGACATTTTCTGTTTTCATATTTCTGATCCGTAATACAATTTTATTTAAGATACAATGTCTTGTTGTTTGCTGTATTTTGGTTGTGGTTAACAATTTTTGAATTTTGTAACTTGATGAAGGTCTGAACCACCATGTATTCTAGGTGAACTGCACTTTTGCTTTGTGGTTTCTAGGGACGTGAACTATTCCTTCGTATGTTGGAGGTGTTTGTTTTGAAGTTCAAGACGATTGCTGAAACACAGCTTCCATACCTGATTCAAAAATGGCAAGTGTTGATTAAGACTAAATGGGCCCCTCAAGGCCAGGGTAACTGTTCGAAGGGTTGCACCCAGGCCATGATTTCAATAACCAGATCCACGAAATGCGGCCGAAGAAGTCTAATGATGTAAGCAGATAAGTTAGTCACTGACTCACGGCCTAATAAGCAGTTGTCTGTCGCATGTGAAGCCAATGCGTGTGAGGTGGGAAATGTGCAGGCAACTGTTGCCAGAAGATAAGAAATTTCCTTAGTCTCTAGGAGTGAATTCAAGGTGGAGTGCTGCCATATTGGCATTGATGGGTTTATAGATATCATGGTGTAGGGGAAGGGTGGCTGACTTTTCTCTGGCTACCGACTCCGCTAATGTGACGATTAATTATTAATGAAGATTAATAATTAATCTAGCATTTGCATTTAATTTTGTATAAATGATTAACTGCTTGTTTTTCATGATGTTCTTTTCATTCCTTGTTTTCTATTATTTTCTTAAGTGACCATCGTGTATGTTGAGGTTTTGTGAAGAGTTGTTCTTGTTTTTCTAAAGCAGACATTTATCTGTGAATCTTCTGGTTGACAGATGGAATAATTTATACTTTGCCTGCTATTGATTAATGCTGTTCAGGTTCAGGTTGATCCTTTGGGAAAGCCTTGACTTAGCTTCTGACCAGCATTATTTGACTTTAATTAATATGCTGTTAAATTAGATAAGTAGTTTTGTAGTCTTTGTAATTGCAAATTTATATAGACCCAGTTCAAATGAAGCAAATTAGAGGCGCTCGGACATGCCGGAACAAAATAGATTGGTTTTATAAGTGCTTACAGAAATGAGACAAAGCCAGGTAGCTCAAGTCACAGTTTGCAAGATATCTTATTCTAAAAACATGGACCACGAGCAGAAAAACTGCAGTACGGCAGTTCTAAGTTGGGGTCAGTGAGATGACCAAATCACCTTGGACAACAGAGCAAAGAAATCTGCAGCCAGGGATGGATGAGCTGCAATCAATTATGGAGCACTTCCAAGGGGATGCAAGTTGAACACCATCACAATATATATTAGCTATTATTTCATGATAGTGAATACGTTTGGAAATGAGCATGCTAATGTAGAACCTGTAATAATGAGATCTGGTTAAAGTAAGTTAAGTCAGTGAATTAAGTTATACCAAAGCTATAGTTGGGCTTGGTCTGAAATTGGAGTGGATTTGTGCTGAGGTTGTAATATAAGTGTTGAATTGTTTATGTTATTACAGTCGTCAGCAGGACAACGGAAAGACGTGTCAAGGTCAGTCGTCATCTCCGATACCACAGACAGCTGGAACTTCTGCTGGACAACAGCCCAGTTTGGCTGGCCTTGGATCTTCTCTTATGGGGGACGTAAAGGAAGAATGCAAGACGCCAAACATTGGCTCATTTAATACGGCAAATGTCCTTGGCCTTGCAATGGATAAAGAGGAAACTAAGGTTGACATCTAACATTTGTCTTCTGTATGGTTATGTTGTTACATAACTGTTAATAATAATGTTATTATTATTATAATATATTACTATTAATATTGACAACAAATGCTGCACTTGAAGTTGTATCAGCAGTTGTATCAGAGGTATGGTCTGATAGGGATATATATTCATTATGTCTGAATACAGTGTCTATTAACCATGAGCGTGTACTAAAATTGAATGGGAAGCCAGTGCAGCTCATCGTTAAAGTGTTAAGAACCTCTCAAGGCTCTTTGTAATGACCTTCAGTGACAAACCTGTTTAAGTTTTGTCTAAATTGTTATATGTGACCTCGGCCGAGAGAAGGGACCACTTGTCGCTTTCTAGATTAGCCGGAAAACGCGTTTTTACGCTAAACGATTATATTGATTTTTGCGTCTGATTAATTAATCTGTAGCTCGGACTCACTGTACTACAACGAATCTTATGCTACTTGATGCGTTAAGGCTAAATTTAGGCATTAATGCATTGGGTACAGACATATTAAATTTTTTTATGCGATTTCCCGCCAAATGATATTTTATATTTTTTGTGAAAAAAGTGCATAAATTATGGTCCAAACGCTCTGAAATTTTTTCCTCATTTTACCTAAGGTGTAAGGATGTGGAAACTGCTCATAAGTCCATTTGCGACAAGTGGTCCCTTCTCTCGGCCGAGGTCACATATAATAAACTTTTAATTTTATGCAAGGATGACACTTCCAAAGTCGCTTCTGATTAAAATATTAGTTACAATCACAGGCTTTTATTAAGCAGCTTACATTTGCAGTTGTTTTGTGGATGTTCCATCATTTGTGCTTGTTGTTGTGCCAGGGTCCAAGCAAGCCTGGATCATTCTGCAATCCTCCACCAAACTATTCAGTTGCGGATTGTCGCAGTCTTGTCAAGACCCTTGTATCAGGAGTAAAAACAATCACGTGGGGAATTTCTTCTTGCAAGGCACCAAATATGGGTAACGTTTTTTAACCAGACCTGAATGTTTAGCATTAAGCTGAGGGAAATTCAGGTATAACAACTTAGGGCTTTGTTTAATGTGAATGACTGTGGTAGCTATTGACATGTACTGATGCATGTAGCATCAAAATGAAAACAGTAAACACTATGGCCTTTTGGGATTGTCCATTAGTGATGTCCATGAAATGGGTGTTGGGTCATTCAAATGCAAAGGGGAGGAGTTATGGTGCAATAAGGACATCCACTTCAAAATTTCATAATTATTATTTTGGTACAGCCAGCATCATAGATCTGTTTGTTAACTATAGTTAGATTCCGGGCAGATCTAGTCCTTGTGGATGTCCTTGAAGGGGAGGAGGATAATGCCAAATGAAGACAATTAAGGACAAAGGGTTAGAAGGGATTCAGAGTAGGTCATTTTTATGGATATCCTTTATGGAAGACCCTTTACAATTTACGAGGCAAATTTTGCATCTCATCAGAGGTCAAACCCATCTTTTCTTAAGGTGACTTTCATCATCAACTGTTATGTTTTTTAATTGATTATTTGTAGTTATAATATGAAGTTACTATTACTAACACATGGTATATTGTATTTTGTGCCCTTCAAAAGGTTAATAGATGTAACTACTCTCAGATACTTCAGTCTGATGTCTTACAGTATGTAGATAGTTCTAGAATGCTAGTATCTTTTGGATTCATGCAGTTGAACCTGAAACAAAAGGATGATGATCGTGATGCTTGCAACCGTCTGTTTGTTACAATAAAATTATTGTGAAAACTTTATGTGTATAAATTCTATGGATGGAGATCGAGAATTTTACTTGCTAGATAATAATGTTGTGAATGCAGTTGTATATTACTATCAGTGAGACAAAAAAGATACCATAGCAGTTACAACAGAATATCTGTTAGACAGAATCGATTGACCTGATGGTGACCCTTGACAATGAGAATCAGAGGGATTGTTTATTTGTTTGACAGATATATCACTTATTCAGAACAAACAATTCTTGCCAAGGGAAACTTTAGTTTACATTCGTCTTGTGGAATACACTCTTCAGGCTCTCGATATCTACACGATAAATGTCTCACAAATGGGACAAACATTCATTCGTTCTCCTGCGTAAGTAAATCTAAGTAAATGTTAAAGATTTTGTGTAATTAAGTCAAATATCTATTCACTAGTTTTAATTAACTTTCGCAATTCCTTTGATAAAACTGTTCGAGTTACAGTGGCATTTTTATTCATTTTTGTGGAACCTTTGATCCATTGAGATGGTTTGGGAGAAAATATGGATGCCATGCCTGCAGAAAAGCTGCAAAATATGGGAGAGGAAGGCAGTCTAAATGGACCTAAAGGTACAAAATGTAGAAAATATGAATTTTGTACCAGAAATTTAAATTGTCTTTGGCTTCTATGTCAAGAAACACTGTGATGATTAGGTTTTTAATGATGAACTGGCTGAGCAGTTTACTTTAACTAAGGGCTCAATAAGCAACCTTTTAGAAAGTTGTTGAGAGTTGTACTTTGTTTAGGTGCACCATCAGTTGATGCTTTGTACATTAGACACCGGCATTATAGATCTGCTACTAATTAATAATAATGGAAATGAATTAATTTTTGGGGTCCATGTCCTGGTCGTGCTATTATGAGAATTGAAGTATGTTGCAATGAGTCTTTGGTGTGCTTTGTTGTTTTACTTCAAAACTGTATTGTTGTTACAAGTTTTTAACTTTAAATTTTCTTAATTTTTTCATAGTGGTCAGTCAGTGAGATCAAAAGAGGAAAAAGAAGTTTTAGAACATTTTGCTGGAGTCGTAAGTATCAGTAAAACTAGAAAATTTACAGTTTCTAGTGGCTTTTTTCATTATGAAATTTACACATGTAACATATAAAGTTATGTAAGCTGTTTGGAAAGGGTGTATTGCAGTGAAATCAATTTATGTAGCATTGTCAGTAGCAAGCTACTTCTAGGGTGCTTTACAAAGTTGATTTTTAGGTCAAAACACTTGACCTTGCAGAGTAAATAGAATTTCAATTGTGTTTTAAAAGTCTGAACTCTTCTGGCTTCTTGAATAGTTGCCGTAAGGCTGTTCGACACATGTGGGCCAGCGACCCAAAAGTCACAATCACCATGCTTAGTCTTAGCGACTAGCATGATTACGTCAGCTAACTTCAGTGATTGCAACTGTAGTCAATTTAGGGTTGTTGGATAACACAGAAAACTGGTAGAGTCACCAATAGTGTACTGACGCACACACTTGGAGCCAAGGCCATCGGATTCCCATCCATAGTTGACGGATGCATTGATAGTGTGGAGCAATGACATGCGGTAGCACTTGCAGTACACGTTAACCTCTACCAAAAGGAATTGAAGCATAATGAGTCTGATGTGCTTTCACCAAGAGGGTCAGCTGGGTGCAGAGCCTCTTGGTGAAAGATAATGTATGTCCGGCTATCCGTCATACCACCAGGTGTGCATAGAACAGGCAATCATCACTTGATGGTTGGTAGATTGAAGCACCACTGGTGACAGATGGTCGAGGTCATTCCAAAGCCACGCACTGCTCCTCTGCCTAGATGACAATGACCCTGCTGTAGTTTGTATACATGATCCTTAAATCCCAGAGAAAGCCCATCCATCTTCATGCAGTCATGTAGGCAGTGACGACACACACAAAAATACAGTGTGTATTTATGTATGTATGCCTGATGATGAACGATGATGTGCTGTGGCTAGCAAGCAACAAGAAGACTTAGACCCTTAATTGAAACCACCCCTCTAAAAACTGCTGTTGATAGAGGTGTTGCAAATGAGACCTAGATTGCCCTGCCTTACTTTACTTGTAAACGTTAATTTTATCAGAAAGACTGTAAAGTGTGTGTCACACTTGGTGACATGGTGTATTTCTTTTTCTTTTAATTCTTTCCAGTTCATCATGATGAGTCCACTGACATTCAAGGAAATCTTTGCAACAACAATTGAGGTATTCTGGAAACAAATCAGTCTTGCTTTCTATTTCACATTGCTTATTCACTCTGCTGGCATTTTGAGTGTTATGCTTCTCGGCCTGGATACCCGAGTCCATTCTGAGCGGGTGCATCAATGTAGTGTATTATTTGCAACTCCGTCACTGGAAAATAAATCAGTTGTCTGATGGGCCACATGTGCAATTAGGCCAAATTCAGCATAGTTAAGCAGTTGCCTTCGCATGGGGCTATAAGTTGTGCTTTTGGTGTGTGTCTTATTGAAAGTTGTGACTTTTATGAACTTCTGAAATAGTTTACTACTCTGGTTTATAATATGCAGTGCTGAAACAATGGATAAATTGAAAGGTATAACAATTTATAATCCTTGCTAAGTATGACCTATTTGAATATTGTCCAGTTAAATAACAGATCCGATGCTGATCCGGGATGCTGTTAAAGTAGTGCAAGATTTATACACATCTTAGTGTGGCTAAAAAGCTCAAAAACATAAACTGTCTGATGTGAAAGTACTTGGTTTGTAGCCTGTTGTGTGATGATAATGTCCATTTTCTTTAAAAGGCTACACAGCTGTGTGGTTGAAGGCCAATATGATTGATTTAATTCTAGACAATTTATTGTGCTGGTTACTTTGATGTCTTAAATTTGTGGAGTTTATGGTAGTAGTAAATTAATTTCTGATAAAAGTATTACAATGCCAAACACTGTTTAATGGCATTTATGTATTATTGTCTGCTGTAGTACGTTGTGGATCGAATTCACAGCAATTATGCTTTGCAGGTAAATTTGTCTACTTTTAATGGCTCTATTATTACTTTCAGGAGCAGGATGAAATTAAAATTGCAGAAAGTGTATCCTAAGGAAGTCTATTTGAGATAATTGCAGCAAATGTCATTAAGGAAAATGTGTGAATAACTTCATTTAGAAAGCTGTTGTTAAGTTTGTTGAAAAGCCAGAGAACCAACAGTGGAAAGCTGTTCGCTCTTATACCTGAATTGAATACTGGTGCTTCATTAATAAGTGCTGTGCCATTCGGTCACTGTGTTGCCCTCGATGTTTTATTGCTGGCTCTTTAATAGAGAGTGTTTGATGTAAGCCTATACTTAAGTGCCTTTCATAAAGAAAAAATATCATATTATCATTTTATGCTTTGTGATTAGCTAGTGTAGAAATGGACAACACAGAAGTAATTGTAATAAGAACAATAATGCAATACATCATGTGAAATTGACTCATTTGTATTGAACAATGCAGTATCTAAGAATAGGTTGTCCAGTTGATAAACTAACTGGTGATACCAAAATCATCGTCAATAATCAGATATTTCCAGTTTGCTAAAACATGAATTCAGTGTTTGGTGAAATGAAGTTGCCAGTGTATGCACATTGGTACAGAAACTTCAAGTCTTTGGAAGTATATATGGAGAACTGTGACTAACTCTGGTGGCATTTCGAGCCTGTTAAGTTTTGCAATTTAACAGTTTGAGTAAACTAGTGAATTTTTATTGCAGAAAACATTTGTTAAATAGTTATTTGTTTATTCACTGTTGCTGTTTAGCTCATTGCTAATTCTTTCTTGGCAAATATGGCAACATCTGCTACTTTTGCAACAATCCTTGTGGAGTACCTGCTGAAACGCATGGAAGAAATGGGATGTAAGTGTTTGAAAGTATCCAATCACTAATAGATGTAGAATTTTTATGGTGAATGAATGAGGTTTTAGATGTAGGCTAATCAGAAACAAGCTATGCATCTTGTTTTTTGGATTTTTTCAAATTTCGTTTTGTGTACATTGTTTGGGCTGATTTGAATCTCAACTTTTTAATATGAAGACTTCATTATGAAGTACCTTTAGACGCAAGGTCTGTGGTGTTGCATCATCAATAAACTGCAAGTCATCATATCCATTAAGGAGTATATCTAACCGGAAAACAGGATATGCATAAGTTCCGAAGTGGAGTGTTGTTGTGAATTTATATGGACAATGTTTTGTTGTTATTTTCAGCAAATGCTGAAAGGTCATCACTTTATTTGAAACTCTTCAAGCTAGTCTTTGGATCTGTATCACTTTTAGCTCATGAGAGTGAACAAATGCTGAAGGTTAGATGAACAAAGTAACGTGCGTTATACAGAATCTGATTAATGCCTTACCTTTACTTCTTTACTCCCAACACTGGATTGTTTTCCCTGCATCTTTCAACAGTTTTACCCCTAATGGCATTTTTATTGATTTGTTTGAGACATTGTAATTGTAATTCTAAGCAGAAATCTGTATAGCACCATCTCGGCAGAAACAGACGAGTGGTGCACCATTGTGTCCTGAACAAGGATATCGAATAGCTCTTTTGATATTGTTATGACAGCATTTCAGGTGGTGATATTTTTTATCTTGTACTTGTTTTTCTAATTTCTTATTAGTTGTCTGCTTTTATTTTTTCAAATAGCTTTAGAATTTTGTGTTGCAGTGCTAACTTGTAATGATACTGTTATGACTTGTTATATTTTTGTTATTTTGTAGCCGCATCTGCACACAATTGTCAATCGTTCGATGGAGTTGGCACGTACAGCAAAAGACCCTTTCAATTACTTTCTGTTGCTTCGAGCGCTCTTCCGTAGTATTGGTGGTGGAAGTCATGACCTTTTGTATCAGGAGTTTCTCCCACTTCTTCCAACACTCCTGCAAGGTCTGTTTTTTCAGGCACTATATAAATGTAAAGTTAGTAAGTGAGTAGGTAAGTATATTCTTTATTACTACCAAGTGTTTATACTGCACTTTGGTTTACATATAGTTTATACAATATAAAGCATTCTTGTCAATGATGATGCATAGATGAATATCCATCGTACTTTGATTAAGTCTATAACTTAACTGCCATTTTGTGTCAATCACTAGCCTCCACTTGTGTGACCAACCAATTGTGTTCTTTATTCTACATTTGTGACCTGCTCTGACTATGCAAGTCTTCAGTCATACCACACAGTTTTATGCTTATTAGCATGAGGATTAGTTTTGCAGATTATCTGAGCCAGTAATTTTTGTTTTAAAGTGACAAAAATGTATCTGATAAAGATGAATCTATTTTATTAGAGACTGAGCCAATCCTTTTCGTAAACTTTTCTGACCAACCTCTATCGGAGGTCGGCAAAATCGTCAGCCAACATCACTGTTGGTCCTGCTACTCTTAAACGCATGGAATCCTTCAAAATTAACTCGTCATACGACTCTGAATTCCTGAATACTGTACCCTAATTTTATTTTTATTTTTGTCATTATGGTCACAAAACACAATGGTAAAGCAAAACAGATGGCCGACTTCAGGTCTCACATCTCTAAAGCCATCCCAATTGTATAGAAATCACCAAAATAGTAGCTCATACATGTGTTTTTGTATGTATGTAGGAGCTACTGTTTTTCACATTCTGTTATCTGTGCTGTGTTGTACAATTCACGTTCTGTTATTTGTGCTGTGGTGGTTGGTTTATAGGCCTAAACAGCCTTCAAAGTGGACTTCATAAGCAGTACATGAAGGACTTGTTTGTGGAACTGTGTCTAACTGTCCCTGTTCGTTTGAGCTCATTGCTTCCATATCTACCGATGTTGATGGATCCTCTTGTTTCGGCTCTGAATGGATCACAGACTCTAATAAGTCAGGTGAGATGCTTTTGTGGCTGAAGGCACTTCTTAAGATACAGGTCAGATGATCAAATTGGTGCCACTGTTAAAAGCGCTGGATTTGTTATCTAGTGCCAGAGACTAGACAGATCTCCCTGGTGCAGCTTTTGTAGTGCTGAGATTTTTTAGTTTTATATTATGTTGTAGTAAATTAAATTGCAAGTCAGTTGAGATGCTGAAGGGAATTCATGAAATTCTGGAGATTAAAATATCCAGGAGGTTAGATGATCCATGAAATTAATAGTGCCAATCCAATGTTAGAAGGCAGGTGAGATGTTCAAGGTAGTTCATAAAATCCAATTGCCTTAGTGGTGCTGCTTCTATGGTAAGTTTGTGATATCTATGAGGAAAATCCTAAGAAATTAGATTGAAACAGGCAGGCAGAGCAAAGAACATTGAAAAGAGAAAATGCTCTGAAGAAGAAAGGATGCAGATTAGGATGATTATTTTAAGCAACAGGAAATTCAGATGGGTGCATAGATAAGGCGAGAAGCTATTTCATTAGGCCAGTCTACCAGTATTGTGTTCACCAACAGTTTTGTTTGTACAATGTGAATATTTAAGCGGTGACCACGCTGTTCAAATCATGATAAAGAGTACATATGGTGAACCCAGGAGAAAATGTTTGTGTTTTCTGTCAACAAGAAGAAAATGTTTGTGTTTGCTATCGACAAGTGTAAATATTATTTACTTTAGGCAGTAAGCTGCCTTTGCTTCAGCTTGACTGTTTTGTGTGTAAGCATGTCTGATACATTATCCTACCAGTGTGTGTGTGCTCTACAGTGGCAGTTGAATTCAGGTATTTTTTCTTGCTTGATTTGCAGGGCCTGCGAACTCTGGAACTGTGTGTTGATAATCTTCAACCTGACTTCTTATTCAGTCACATTCAGCCAGTCAGAGCAGAACTCATGCAGGTAACTCATCGTTGAATATTTTAATTCGTATACCCTTTTGATCACCAAAATCAAGAATGGAAATTACACTCGGTCATGGTAACACGTGTCTGTCAACAGGTAAACCCAGAAGGAACAGTGTTGTTCAGAGAGCAGGTTCATCCATTTTCACACTTATTTACGTATGCGGTTAAATTATTGACGATCATAGATATAAATTGAAGCCAGTAAAGCATTGTATCATGGTGCAGAAATGTACGATGTCATGCTAGTGTAATGGTGTAGACCTATAACTTATGCCAACACTGTACGTGCATTTTACATTGAACACAAATCAGAAAATCCAAAATCTGTTCCAGTCTTTTCAAACAACTTCTGGAATGTAAGACTGCTCTTTTTTGTTAATAAATTGTTGTTGAAGTGGAATCTTGCTGAGGATAAGTAATTGCTTAATGGTGCCTTATTATTTAATACCGTATATACTCGCGTACAAGTCGACGTCGCGTATAAGTCGACCCCAAAAAATTTGACCTTGGATAGGGGAAAAGTCTAAGACCCGCGTATAAGTCGATTCGTATTTTTACGTTAACCCGGTAAATCTGGACATTATACAGCCCTTTCCAACATCAACTAAACCCACAAGTTAAACCCTAAGATGAAACACGTGCACAGCAAACACGTACGTCGACCAAAATAGAATGTTACCCAACAAATTATCTACCAATAATTACACATTTTCTTATCAAAATACCCTTTAAATTACGAGTCAGCTATTTTTAAAAGTTAATTTTCGCCTTTTCCTGACGTTTTTCAAATTATTGCGGATTTATAGTTTCCGTTTTGTGGAAGTTACGTTAATCAAGACAAGAAACCTGAAAATGGATAAGGCAAACTATTATAGCGCTATCCCAAGTTTTAACACTCTAAACTGCCTAAATTAACCTGCCTTAACAACCTAAATTGCGGTTTCGAACTTTAAAACGTCTCCTGTAAATTTCATGTCATCCCGTAAATATCAGTTTCGCCGTCAACGTCATCGATCTCCGAGTCCCTGCTTAAATGACGTCGTTTTTGCAAACCGTCCATGGTGGTAATAATATAATTGTACAATGC
Organism: Allolobophora icterica; assembly: GCA_963556255.1. Taxonomy (NCBI): domain Eukaryota; kingdom Metazoa; phylum Annelida; class Clitellata; order Crassiclitellata; family Lumbricidae; genus Allolobophora; species Allolobophora icterica. Next base: position 41,423,325 of record OY744606.1, on the reverse strand, counting down.
CGCATCTTAAAAATAATTGCTGTACCATATCTCTTGGCAAATCAATCCTTTATTCAAACTTTGAACAATAACGTCTCTTATAAACTTCATTTTGGGCCGTCATTCACTATTGCCTATAAATAAACATTGGCGTCAGTTCCGTCCCATCGGCTTGATAGTTAATGATCACAGTGAAATGCTTTAATTATGGCCAATAGTTTTGACCTGAATGGTACTTTCTCTTTTAAAGTTTACAGTGCAATTCCCAGGCAGGTCAATTTTGGCATTTTCTAAGTATTGCAGAATACGAATTTACGGTCGTAATAGAAATGTGCTATAAAATCAAAAGCATAGAACGGAACCCGTACTCAGCCAAAAAGAACAACAAATAAGAACTGGTGTTGACGTTTATTAGCGGGCATAATTTAAACTTAACAGAATATTATTTTATTCTATAAGATATATTTCAGTATTTTGCTAAATAATTTATTCTTTTGTAGTATAATTTAATATTATTTCCTTTACGGATGCGCCATGCGATCGCTCATTGTTGCATCATGCGGTATCGGCCGTGGTATGTTGTTATCTGACGGGTATGTTGTTGACCTCCATTGCATGTCCTTGCGATCTCCGATGGATAAATCTTGCGATCTTGGTTTGTCCCACGTATAAGTCGACCCCCCAACTTTGGACTTTCAAAATTGTCCAAAAAAACTCGACTTATATGCGAGTATATACGGTAGTTGGTTTCACATTATAATGCTTCCATTATTTAAAAACCTTTTGAAATACTTTAAATTCACACATTGAATTGTTTTCAAAAAGGCCTAATGATCATAGTTTGCTGTATGTGATCTATAGGCTCTCTGGAGATGTCTGCACAGTTCACCAGACAGCACAGCACAAGCTGCATTCAGGGTTCTTGGAAAGTTTGGAGGAAGCAATCGCAAGATGCTGCAAGAGGCACAGAAGGTACACCAGTGCTGTTTTGTCAGGGTGATATCTACAGTCACAGAATCTAATTGGAATTGTGATTGTTCAGAAATTTCTACTAAGTAAGTAAGGAGCTGAACACAATCTAGTGTATTAAGAATATCTCAAATGCATTCTTGCTAGTCCAGATGATGTTAGGGTTACGTGAGAGCTTTTATGTGTTCATTCAGTCACGAATAGTGACTGACACATTTAGCTTATCTCAGTGCAGTTCAGTTCAGTTAAGTTCTTCCAATTAAATTTTAATTATGATCAGAAATATGTATATCATCTCTTCAAGAGAGACTTGTCAGAGGTGACCCTGACCTAATGACAGAAAACAGGATAGAAAAAAATGGTTTTCAAGCATTTGCGGAATAGAGGTAAACAATACCAAGGAGCTCATGTCACAAGTTGCTAGGCAACTTATTCCAGAAAGTTGGACTGATCATAATGAAGCTTCTCTGCTGCGCTGTGGAAGCTTGGGCTGGAGGATGATTCAGTGCAGCAGAGCAAATAAATCTATGGGCAGAAATGAATGAGACTTAGACACACGACAGAACTCAACCAGCAAGGCAATTAGCATAAACATTTAGACTAAACTCATTGCATTTGTCCATCGGCAGCCTGTGCATTTCCTCTCGAACCTTGCCATCAAGCATCAAATATCTTTGATGTAGGATTCATTTAAAGGTATCTAAGGTCTTTGATTGTTAGGTTCATGTCTAAAGTCTTTGATTTAGATATAAGTCAAATGTCTGGTCTTTCTTTGGTGTAGAAAGCCATTGAAGGTCGTTGATTGAAGGAATCAGTCAGTGTTACTTCATTCAAAATCACCAAATGCTTTCTGGTGGCTGTAGTCACTAAGTCAAGACAAAAGACAGTTTGTGCACTTAGCCTCAGAAGTTATTTTTTCTTGTTTTCAGACTTAATGTTATTTTTTTAATTTTGCAGCTGAATTACAATGAAAATGAATCAATTGGTCCATGTGTAACAGTCTACTTCCAGGAGTCTAAGACTCCTATAGCACTGCCAGTTGAAAATACTATTGAATCAGCACTGAATATGCTTAAGAACCCCAGTTGTGAGCCATTCTATCGCAAACAAGCATGGGAAGTTATTCGTGGATTTTTGGCAGCAACAATGAGTTTGGATGAAGATCAGAACCTTCTGAATCATCTTTTCTCACATCCAAGGTTAGTCATTGGGTATCCATGAGCAGATGAGCTTAGAGTTATCACTAACTGACTTCAGAAGCCTTAATCATTAAGAACATTGAATGTAGGACTTTAAATATTATCTTGCCTTTTTCTGATTGTGCTTTTAAACCTTTAAATTAATTGACTAGTAAATTTAAGGTAATTTCTAATGTTATTTGTTATTATTGCATGAGTTCTTGTTTTTGTTGTTATCATCATTGTCATCATTTATGATCCAATATGCAAAAAATTGCACAGATCTGCAGTTGTGATTCAAATGAATTTAGTTGTTGAAACTATTTTATCAAATTAGTAATAATTTGTATTCCAAAAGATCTGTACAGTTATATCCTGCTTGCTGTCCTTGCTCGGCATAATATTTTCTTATGGGTTGGTGTTTAGCTTCGCAGACAAAGAACCGCAGCCACGCACTAGTTGCTTCTACATTTGCACTGATCGTCACATGAGATCTGTGGTTGAGAAAGCCTTGATTGCAATGTTTGGTAATCAGAATTATTTCTCAAATTAACACTTACTGGTTCACATTAAGTTAAACCTGAAGTCTGTCTCGGGTCATTTGTTAACCATTTAAAAATGACATTCGGTTTTTACTTAATGCCATCTGTTTGCTATTTGCAGCTGCTTAGTCTGTGAACCAATGCATCTAGTGAAATGCAAAATCTGCATTTGTCCTGAATGGTTCACTTTTGTAGTACCTAATTCTGTTTTATTGGATTTGAAATATTTTGAAATCCATTTATTATATGTGAATGCCAAAGAGCAAGGGACCAGATATTGAGCCTGGATTTTATACAGCATAAAGAAGACTTGTGTTAAAACCCAAAATATGGCTGATATTTAGTCATTTACTAACTGTGTACCCTGCAGTGAAACTTTAAAGTGTGGTTATTTGAAAAACTTTTAAAAGACATCTTATTTTATGCTGTTTATCATGTAAGTTAAATTATCTTTTGTGCCTTAATCACTGGTTATAGCAAAGAAGGAAAACTGTTAGGGGTTATTGTTACTAGTCAGTCATATTTGTAGCAGATGTTCATTACTTTCATAAAGTAACTTTAGTCATTATTGTTTCAGTTGCTGCTTCTCCAGTGAAAGAGCCACCAAATTCGATTCTGCAATTCGTTGTTGGCCTTGTCACTCATTACACGATGGTGGCTTTATCTCAGCAAGCAGGTAAATAGTCAATGTAGTAGCAACGTTGGTTTTTGGTTCCAGTTAGTTTATTTACTTTTATGATGGTTTACAAAGATTTATGTGATTATGTTATCCAGTTGCCTCATACTATAGTACAATACATCTGGTTATTTGGAACAGCTGGATCATTATAATTTTTCTTTTTTGAGTCGAAGGTCTGGTTATTTATTCACTGATCTGAAGTGATGAGACACTTTGTTATATTAGAGGAATGCATTCAGATTTGGATAACAGTTCCATATGTGTAGGCCTTAGAGAACAGGTGATTTTGCATGTTACATAAACTGGACTGTGTACCTTTTATTTGTAGGCCCTTTTGCTCTGACCACTGAAAAGCTGAGCAAGATGAATGGTCTTGATCCTCATATTCTGATTGATGCCCTGGCTGCTGTGATGGGTAATGAAGAAAGAGAGCTCTGTACGCAAGGCCTCAAAGCTCTGTCGATTATTCTTAAAGTGTCAACACTTGTGGTTGGGTCCAAGGAAAAGGTTTGTTGTTCTGCCAAAAAGTAATGCTTGATGACACCTATAAAACGTGAAGACAATGCCACGGCATGCAAACATACATCTTTTTGTGTTATTTGTATATATACTAGTTCCAGTTTCATGACATAGAGATGTTCCGTAAAGTATTCTAATTTAGTTTCATTTGCAAACATCGCAGGAATGCATTTAACTAAGTGTGTTGAATGCTATAATGCCTCTTCATGATGTGGTGTATTCAAGGAATGTTATCATTTTGTTATATGCTGTAATTGGTATATTCTGCCAGTGTATATCATATGAGCATCGTACAAAGATCACAATGATAATGAAACCATAGAATTCATTATTCTAGATTAGAAGCCTCTCAATATGTTTGTAGTAGGTGCACTGAAATATCTTACTGATATGTGCATAATAACTGGACAAGTATTTGTTCCTGTAGAAAAGTAACTGTTTGTTTTGTTGTTTAGGCCTGCCAGTTGCCACTTTTTGAATATATGGCAGAGAAGGTTTCAAATCTTTGTTACGAGAGAGCCTGGTACACCAAAATGGGAGGGTACGGATTTGTCACACTTCTCATTTGGAATTAACTTTCTTAGGCCAGTGTGTTGTAAATGAATAGTTACATAGCACCCAACTCCCAACAGACACCAAGTCTTTGGACAGAGGTGACACTGCGTTGCTTCATGACACTTGAAGTCATTTGTGAACTGCACATGGAACACCAGACCAGGCCATGTTTAGCAATTGGTCTTTAAAAACGATAACCTTTCAACACTGCTTCTACAGTAGCAAGAAAAATATACAAAGAATTGGAGTTCTCTGATCTGCAGACCAGAAGAATTTGATTCTTTTATGAAATAATGATAGAGCGCCATAACGCAACCATGCCACTACAAGGGCACTGAAATGTTTTGTGGACTACTAATAATTAGTAGTCCACAATTAGTAGTCTAGGGTTATAATTATTATAGCCCTAGTATTTCTTACAGCAGTTAAATAATTACTATAAACTGTACCCAGAATTTAGTTTATTTTTGGGCAGGAGCTAACCAGGCTTTTAATAGATCCAGTGACAGAAATATTTTAGAGTCCAGTGTTCTCTAAGTGTGTTTACTCTAGTGAAAGGAGGGAAGTTGTCCAAGTGCTACATTTGAGCCTAGCCAAGGCTGAGATAAAAAAGTTGCATGGCATCAAAAATTTCAGTAAATAATTTTAATTCATATGTGGACTGTGTGTCTGTTTACAGTTGCGTTATGATTAAGTTCTTCTGTGAGCACATGTCACTGAAGTGGGTTCTTGATCATCAGCTACTCTTCCTCCAAGGTCTTCTCTTTGTCATCATGGACATTACGGGTGAGGTAAGTAATCCAAATAATTGCCTGTGAGTGGCAATTCATTACTCAAGAAGGAAGCGGCATTAGATCAGGACTTACTATGTATATTTTTTATTAATATTGTTGCTATTAACCATTTGTGTGCCACAGGTACAAAACTGTGACATCAGTTAACTTCCATATAGGCCGCAGGCACAGAATTGCATACATTATTTAAAACTGTGTGTGTGATAACTGCTATTAAAAGGAGCTTTGTGGGGAGAATGCAGAAATTATAGGAGCCAGAAGGCGATGTTTAGTAGATATGGTTACTACCATGTAAAAGTGTGTTTTGCGTCAACCTCATTTTTAAAAACAAGTTAAAAGTAATAGATTATTATTATCCTTTTTTATCTTTTGTGTGTAGGTTTCAAATGGTGCATTGGACATGGCCAAGGCTAATGTTGACCAAATGCTGAGATTATGTTCAAAAACAATACCAGCAGATGAAGCAACCGACGTTATTCTTGAAGCTCAGAGAAAATCTCTTCATGAGGCAGTTCATGAACTTGTGAAACAAATAACCTCTCCAAATCAGCTGGTTAGGGAGCAGGTAGTGTACAGTCATTATACTTTTTTGAAAGCAGGGGTGGAATTTTGTGTTTCTAAAGTGGGGCATTCAGTGTTCCTGTAATTGGTGAAGTGATGTTATCTGCTGCCAGGCTTTTTCCGACACTGACCCATACAAATTGATCTACTGTTTACAGCTGATACCACATTAAAAGTCTGTGGTGTGCTGCAGTGTGGGAGAGATGAGGTGATTGCTATAAATGTCCTCTGATATGTTTGCGTTGTGCTACATGAACACACTGCAACTGTTTCATATGATGCTGAGATGATCCTTTGTGCTTCTTAGGAATTGCTACTATGGTTAGACATTTTATCTAATTAAATCTGAATGGTGCTTTTAAATTGTGTATTTTATGACTGCTTTGCTTTTGCTAATTTCAGTTACAAAGATTTTTCTAAAATTCTTTTAGATGCTTCACTTTATGTAGGAAGGTTGGTGGGGTAAGCTGTCTCTTTATGGAGGAGTGCAGAAGTTCTGCTACGTGTGTTTTTTCCACAGTTTTTAACAGTGCTGGCTCAGATAAAGACAGTACTGTTGCTTATGTTGTTTTGTATTAAATTTTTTTATGTGTATTTTAAAGGATGGAGTGCTAATTATTTTTGGCTCCAGGTCACCTACACTTTGTCCGTTCTTTCGGAAGCAACTGGAAAATCAATTACGGAGATAATTGAGCCTCACAAAGATGCCATTGCTGAAATGGTGCCACCAAAGAAGCACCTGTTGCGTTATCAGCCTCCAGTTGCCCAAATTGGCATCATGGTAGGTAACCGTAGGTTCCTATGGTCGGAAAATGCTGGGCACAAAGGAGTGTAAGGAGTGTAGGTCTTTTCTGGTCTCCTCCTCACCTGATGTGCAATGTGGCTAGTTAATTTAGTTTTTTCAGGCAGTTAATTGAAAGTATACCCAGGAATACTAGATTAAGCATTTGTTAATTATTCTAGTTTGGTATTGAAGCATCTGCCTTTTTTCATATTATGTGGCCAAGTTAATTTTTAGTTACTGAGAAAGTTCAGTCGTTCAGCTTTTCTCGCCACATTTGGCAAGCATATGGTTATCATACACTCTGGACCTGAGATTATTTTGATCTTATGTTAATTTATAAGAGTTTTAATCATAACCTTGTGTATTCTTTATATGGTGGGGCTTTCATTGTCTACCTGGCTTTTCCCATAAGAAAGTTACAGATCTTATGTGTGTCTGGGTTGATGACTTGATATCGCAATTGGTTATCTCAGACTGTTGAACATATGCAGGGCAGTCACCCAGTAGGCCAATGCTAAATTGGTAATGTTAGACTGCCAACTGGTGTCTGGTTTATTGTTCTGTAAGCTGAAGACCTATACATGTTATCACAGAAATTTAAGCCTAGAACAAGACAGTCAGAACACTAAACAAAGCCATAACAAATTGGAAGTGAATGTAAGACAGAGGCTGACTACTTTAAGTATGTAATTAATGAACAGCCTTGTTTATGAACTGCTGGTAGATCCAGGTGCAGTAATATAACTTGCTGATAGATGTAGAGTCATATCGCAGGTTTATATTTAAAAGAGAGGCAAAAAGCAATCTGAGTGGGTTATCACAGATATAAAAATGAGAACCTGAAAAAGTAGCTGGTAAACCATGTTATAACCCTTGAAAATAGTTTTCTAAGTATTTAATTACAGTTTAATTGAGATATTGATGCTTTTAGGAAGGGAATGCATTTTGCTTGTCGTTGGAACCACGGTTTGTGACAATCGATCTGTCAATTCTGGAGCACAAACTGTTCTTTAATGAATTGCACAGTATGTGTGATGCTGATGACAGTCTGCTTCTCAAGTTGCACTGCTACAAGAACGTGACGACTTTTGTGCCATTGCGAAAGAGTGCCATAAGTACGTGCCACTGTTATTGTTCTTTCTTGTTTTGTGGTTGCTGTGTGGTAACTGGGCATATGGGAGGAATGTTGTCTTAAAAGGTGTTATGTTTAAAGCTTCTGAGTTGTGATTGGAACACCACACTTAATCAAGGAGAGCTAGCAGCATGATGTGTCCAGAAGAAGGTAGGAATTGGGTCAAATGTGCATGTTTTTGGCAAAGAAAATGACAAGAGCATTTCTGATGTTCACAATTCACTATTTCAAACTTAACTGAAACACTTTCATATATTCACCATTCACCATTTCAAACTGACCTAGGTGGTGCTGTGGTGATGAAAATGTGGATTCTGTGATATGCAAGAACAACTTCAAAGTGTCGACATATTTGTTTTGTTACGATACATTGCAAGGAAGGGCAGTACGGCAGGAGTGGAAGAGTGTGTTCTTTCTTTTCTTTCTTTTTCTCCTCCGTCAAGTGTTCACCGACGATGAGGCTCCAACAAAACTTCTCCATTTCGGCCGGTCTCTTGCGAGTTCTATTGCCTTTTTTAACTCCCATCCTCTGTCTTCTATGTCCTCCAGTACATTATCTATCCACTTCTTCTTCGGTCGTCCCCTGCTCCTCGTTCCCTCCACTTCTCCGTGCAGCGCCTTTGCCGGCATTCTTCCGCTCTCCATTCTGATCACATGTCCATACCAAGTTAGTCTTCTTTTCTTTATTCTTTCCACTACCGTTTTCTTCTGTCCCAGTTCTTCTCGTGTTACTTCGTTCCGTATCTTTTCTCTCCGTGATCTATTCAGTAGCCCTCGTAGCCATCCCATCTCCGCCACCAGCAGTCTTCTCTCGTCCTCCCTTTTCACGAACCAAGACTCTGCTCCATACATAAGGACCGGTATTACCAGTGTTTCATATAGCTTGTTTTGGTCTTCTCTCCGTTGATCCTAAGCCCGAATCTTTTACTACTTTCGTGTACCCTGGTCGTTAGTTCCTGTAGTTGGTTTTCGCTTTCCGCCATCAGGTCTATATCGTCTGCAAATCTTAGGTTGTTGACTATTTCTCCATTTATTCTCACCCCTATTTCTGTATCTGCTAGCGCTATGTCCATCATTGCCTCCAATATCAGGTTGAATAGGTATGGGGATAGGCCGCAGCCTTGTCTTACTCCAACATGTACTCTGAACCATTCCGTTAGCTCCCCGTCTACTCTCACTGCGCTTATCGTTTTACTGTACAGGTCCTCCAGTAGTTCCACTAGCTCTTCTGGTACTCCGTAGTTCCTCATCACTCTCCACAGCCCCTGCTGCCAGACACTGTCGAAAGCTTGTCTGAAATCTATGAAGTTGTTATATATCACCTTGTTCTTTTCATAGTATTTCTCCGACAGTTGCCTGATTGTGAATATTTGGTCCACTGTTCCCCTTCCTCTTCTGAAACCCGCTTGTTCCTCCCCCACTATTTCCTCCACATACCTCCGTAGTCGTTGTTGCAGGACTCTGGTGTACACTTTCCCAGGCACGCTTAGGAGGCTGATTCCTCTGTAGTTGCTGCAGATAGTCTTGTCCTTTTTCTTGTGTATGGGGACTATGATCGCCTTTCCCCAGTCCTCCGGGCATTTCTTTCCTTGGTATATCCTGTTGCACAGGGTGTGCATCATCTCCACTGAGCACTCCTCTCCTTCCCTGATCATTTCTGCTGTGATGTTATCCTCCCCTGGTGCTTTCCTCTTTTTTTGGTTTTTTATTGCTTCTTCTATTTCTCCTCTGAGTATGTGACCCAGTCTATCCTGGTTGTTATTCTGTGGCATTTCCTCCAAGACCGTGATGTCCGTTGGATTCTCTTCGTTGTACAGTTCCTCGAAGTGTTCTCTCCATCTTCCTCTGATCTCGTCCTTGTTCTCTATCTTTTCGCCCTCTTTGTTCCTTATTTCTGATGATTCGCTGCTCACCGTGCCACATATTTCCTCCGCCATTCTGAACAATCCTCTGGTGTCTTGTCTCTCCGCGCTATGCTCCGCCTCTGTGCATTTTTCCTCTATCCATTGTTCTTTACATTGCTTTGCTTTCTTTTTGATTTCTCTAGTTATTTTGTTGTACCTTTTCCTGTTTCCTTCGTTGTCCATTTTGGTCCTCCTTAGTTCTTTCCTTTGGTCACTTAGCCTAAGCACTTCTTGTGTTATCCACGGTTTCCTCTTTCTTGTTTCTCTGTATCCCAACACTTGTCTTGCCGTCTCGTTGTAGATTTCTCTGATCTCCTTCCAAATCCCCTCCACCGAGGTTTCAGCTCCTTCCTCCTTTTCCATGGCCTTCTTCCATTTCCTTTTTAGTTCCTCCTTGTACCTTTGTTTCATTTCTGTCTCCTCCAGTTTTTCCACGTCATATCTTCTTATCTTCCCCTGTCTTCTTGCTGTTTTTAGCTTTATTCGTATGCCCGCCATTACTAGTTTGTGGTCTGACGCCACGTCCGGTCCCGAGTATGCTCTGCAGGTTGTTACACTGCTCCTCCATCTGTTGTTAACTATGATGTAGTCGATTCTGTTCTTGGTTCTGCCGTCTGGCGACTCCCAAGTCCATTTCCTACTGTCCTTCTTTTGATAGAATACTGAGTTCATAACTCTTAAGTTGTTATTCGTGCAGAAGTTTAGCAGTCTTTCGCCTCTCTCGTTTTCCTCCCCATATCCGAATTTTCCCAGTGCTCCCTTCCACGTTTCCCAGTCTCTCCCCACCTTTGCGTTGAAGTCACCCATTATGATCAGAATCTCCTGACTCGGTATGTCCTGTATCATTTCTTGTAGGTTCTCGTAGAAGTCTTCTATCTCTTCCTCTGTTGAGGCCGCTGTTGGTGCATACACTTGGATGATCGTCGTCTTTCCCATCGCCGTTCTGAATCTTGCTTTGATGAGTCGTGACCCCCTTGTTGCATAGCCTATCAGGGCTCTAGTTGCTTTCTTATCCATGATCAGCGCTACTCCTTCTTGGTGCTTCCCATCTTCTCTTCCTGTGTATATGATTTTATAGTCATCCTTGTTCATCTCTCCTGTCCCTGTCCATCTCGTCTCTGCTATTCCCATGACGCTCCATCTCAGCTCTCTAACCTGGTGTAGTAGTATGTCCAGTTGTCCAACTGCATACAGTGTTCTCACATTCCATGTTCCCACGAACATGGTTTCTTTACCGTTGAAGATCTGATCTTTTGAATCTCCTTTTATCTTCTGGGTTCCAGGATTTCTTGGGATGACGACCTGAACGGCCCGGTTCCCTCCTCCGTTCCTGCCGGACGCGGTGTTCCTCTGTATTTTCAGGGGAGCCCCGTTAACGTCGTTATCTGCATTCTTTAATTTCGTGTTCATTTTGTTAGGAGTTTCTTGGTCTCTTGCCAGGCGGTGACCAGTCCTCTCCTGGTAGGGTAAGGAGATCGTTGGGCCGTTTTGGCCTCTTCCGGTCTGAGGTGTCCTTCCAGCACCTGCCTCCTGCGTTGGCCAGCTGTTTCGGGGTTCCTGGTGAGCCTTTCCACCTCGCGAGACGCCCAAGGTGGTTCTTCAACCAAGGTCTTCGACCAAGGTCTTCACCACTGATGGCATAGCCCCACCAGGCTATCCCTTACTTGGCTGTTCACCCTCTCACCGCGGTGAGGTGCAGGTAGGGCTTTGAGAGGGGGAAGAGTGTGTGGTGACTAGAATCTGTTGTATTTAGATAGTCTTCAGTTTGATGTTACAGTTGAGAGAGTGTTTTTAAATTTCTTTTTAGGGGTACTTTCCGCTTGCCATTATCTGGCTGAAATGAGACCAAACATTTTCAACATTCTTTACAAGGCACTGAACTCAGATCATACGGAACTTCAGCAGACAGCCTTCGAGTGCATGAAGAAGGTTATTTTCTTTTCTTCTTTTCTTAAGTAATTTTCTCAGACTAAATCTGTTTTTGCGTAATCCTTTAACAACGAGAAGGATTAGTTTTCTATTCATTTCAGTACATGCTCATCATTAATGGGTTAAGTTGTTAATGTCTGTTTTCATAGGTAGCAGTGGAAATTTGTTAAGGTGGCTCTTGTAGCATTATTACTGGCTGGGCTTTATAGACCAAACATTTATGCATTATTATTTCTATCTTATTGCTGGCTTATGATTTCTGTTTATTTTGCCTTCATGTGAATAAATTTGTATGTTTAACAGGTAATGACTTTTAAAATATGAATAATATTAATTGGATTTACACTGGGTACTCAATGTAACATGCTTTGTTATGACAGAAATTCTGATATAATGTGGTCGAAATGGTGAGAGCTTACTGTTAACGTGAACAGACTTTACTGATGTGGAATGAATTTCTTTTGTGCTTATAGTTTATAGCTGGATTTGCAATTGACATGTCAATGGTTCATTCTGCTATGAGGCCACTTCTTCAGACACTTTCAGACTTCAGCAATCTGACTCTAAATCGATTGCACGTTCTGTCCAGTTTGACTCAGCTCTTCCCCAATTCATTCAATGAGAAGCTTTGCGATCAGCTGCTGGTGAGATAACAGATTTGATTTAGCGTCTGTTTCATATCTAGAATATTGATTTAACATGCCTGTCTGCAATATACTAGATTTCATCCTGTTTCTTGCTATAGTATAATGATCATAGATAGCTAATGGGACAAACGAGAATGCTTGACTTCATCTTGTGTTCAGATAGTAAATGCACAGCTCAATAATAGTCCAATCAATACTTACTGAAAATGAATCTATATATGTGCATATCAGGTATATTTTTTTGCTGTAACATTATATAAGCAACTTTTTAAATGTATGCAGCTGAATTAATATTATTCAAATAAATACGTATCGAAACTGAATCTATATACTTGCATATTATATATATTTATTTCATGCTGTAACATTGTTTCAGCATCTTTCTACATCAATGAATATTATTCCAATGAATACATATTGAAACTGAATTTAGCTTGTCTATAGATGCGTATAGGGTTTATGTTTTCATTTTATTTAGGCTCATTTAAAGAAATGGTTGGAGTTTTCAGCTAATCCAGTAAAGCCATCACAGCCACAGATCAACGGCCAGGTGCTTCCTAATGTAAGAAATTAGTTTTCTGTCTTAGGACTTAAATTCACTTTGTTCATTTGATGTGGTTTTATTGATAGCTACTACTGTGGTGGTGGCCATTGTTCCCTTGGAGCTGTGTGTGTACAATTATGCACACACACACAGCATCTGAGGATATCGTGAAGGCAAAATAATTAATTAAAATCGAGTAATTTGGAAAGATGTAGTTTTGTAATGTGGACCCGAAAAAATTTGGAAAGATGTACTCTTGTGGATTTGAGCTAAACCTAGCACAGGAGGTCTGGAAGGTGAGGCATCACAAAATGGATATGCTTGAGAAAGAGGGAGAGAAATAGTGTTGTTAGACTGTTTTCTGGTTGTTAACTGTGTTGTTAAATGGGTGTAGTTGGTAGTAACATTAGGCATATGATGTTTAGATACTGTTGTTCTTCATTCGTAGGAATTGAAGATCTGTGCTGCAATAATTGAGATATTCCATTTGATTCCATCAGCCTCTCAGAAGTTCTTGGAACCGTTGTTGTCATATGTGCTAAAGGGCGAAAAAGATCTCTTCATTGAGGTGATCTCATCTATGATGTGGAATGCCTGCTATTTGTTTTAGTGTGGAGTTGCTGAATTGTTTTAGTCTAAAATCCCTGTGATATTTATTGTTTCCTTTGCTGAATGATCAAATATTAAAGCTCAAACTAATATTAGTAATATTATTTTAATAGTAGCGGTGCATGCTGGACTGTCAATTGGAAGGTGAAGAGTTCAAATCCCTGCCACGCCAGAAATTTATTTTGAGATTTGGCTCCACTTGCACCCCTGGTGAACTCTGTAATGAACAGTTAAATGATTACATTGCCTTAACACACTGTCAGTGGGAAGTTCAGACAACAAGGGTGAAGACTAGTCATTCCAGATTAAGCAAGTCTCTTACTTAATTTTTCTTGCCTTTGTTATATTTTCCAATTGTTTTCAAAATATCAATATCAATTATGTGGATAATAAAGTATTAATATTTAAAAATTAAGGGAGCAGAAACAATGCAAAATGGAGACTCCTTAACTGCTATCCTGTGCTTGTTTGATGCACCTCAAAATTTTCCAGATGTAAAGAGTAACTTTGTATTGTTTAAATTTGTCATAAATACATCTGAATTATTTGGCTGTTTAGTATGTATTGCTATCACCAATGCACTTTTAAGAGCAAAGGATGTCTTTAACATATTTCGTGTAGGCGGGAAGTCCGTTTCGACAACCACTGATGAAGTTCCTCCTTCGATACCCAGATGGCACCATTGATCTGTTAATGAGTGATGTCAAAGTTCAAGACCAGCAGTGGAATCGATTTTTTGAGGTAGGCTTTTGTTGAGGAAATTGTTTATTCTCATATTCAGTTTTCTTTTAACTTGAATAGTTATTGTAAATGTCACACACCACAAGATTTTGATGGTTATTTGTTGATCTTGCAGTGGCTTTTGAGACAACCAGACGGAAAACCTTTCCGGGAAATTCTTATGAACAATCCCAGTAGAATATTTGTTCTCACAAAGAAGGTTAGTCAACCTAACACAAATGGATTTTATTGTATTTTGTAGCTTAGGTTAAGGTTTTCATGTAGGGTTTATGTTTTGTTATTAATAGTCATGTTTATTATTATTATTGTTATTATTATTATTTTTAGTAATATTATTTAAAGACTTATATCACACTAATTTCTGATTTCACCAGTGTGGGTAGCTGTAAAAATGAGTCTTCAGTCATTTGCAAAATGAAATAAGGGAAAGAGAAGGGTCCCTCAAAGCTGATGGTATTGAATTCCAAAGATGACCACACCACATATGTTTTTTGGTAAGTTGTTTATTAGGTGTTAGCCAGAGAAAGCTGGATCAATCAGTAAACATGTCTTTAAATGCAGTGTAAAATTTAGCCAGACATCACCCAGCATTGAAAGTGTAGACCTTTCTGTGCTAGCCCATTTTGAATTCTACTGTTACAATTTCCCTCCTTCTATTTTCTTATTTATTTGTACTTTTATTGCCAGTTAGCATGTATGTATGCTACTGAGAGTTTATTTGATCTTTTTTTGTCTGGTTTCAAAGGGCAATGAGTTGGAATTCCTGGCCATTTTGATCATCAATGTTTTGGTAATATCAGACGAGAACTGGCTTCTGAAACAGTATGAGGTGGTGAATAATCTGCTGAATATTTGGATGTCACCAGAATTTCATGAAAAGCATCGGAAAACGGTAAAACTGATTTTGATAAGGTTGCTTATTTAGGTCTTATAAATTGCAGAGAAGCAGCCAATATTTGGTAAGTTTGCTCTTCGTAAGATAGAGCTGGAGTATTTAATTCTTTATGTTGTGTCTTCGTTTTAGCCAAAATAGTCCTACAGACAAAGAAAACTTACTTCTTGGAGGTGTATGAGAGACTTTAAATCTTTATATTGGCCATTTTTTACTGAATTAGTTTTGATATTGACCAGTGATAATTTCTCAACTTTTAAGCTAATGCATAACTAAAAACTGATGGCCAAAAGTGAGATTGTGTTCCAGTATCTCAGTTCTCTGAGACAGACAGCACAGCACGTTGGAGAGATGTCGTGACTCCTGAGCATAATGACATTAAAAACTGAGTTGTACAGGCAGTTGCAGCAAGACTTCTGGGGACTCTAAGCAAACAGCAATAGAAAAAGCTTAATGAGTCAAGAGTTTAAAAAGAGTACAGCTTAGAAGTACTCACCATGGGCTGCAAGGATTGATTGCCCACGATGTAATATGTGTAGTAATCATGCAGTTCAGGAAAGTTCAATGATTAGTTTACAGGTTCATTGAATACCAGTACAGATGAAATGGACAACTATTTGTTGAATATATTAATTTAAATTGTTATGATACTAAAATTAAATTTTGTTTAACTGTAGGATTCGATTGATTTTCCGCTGTGGCAGGAGCCTCATCTGCTTATTGAAATCTTGCTCAGCTATTTCAAGTACGTTGTTTTTCTGTGTGATCCGTTGACACTTTAATGGAAAAAACCGTCTGGGAAACCAATGCATCTCTTTATGAAAGTGTTAAGAAGCCAAGGCAGAAATAATGGCAAAATTAGAATGTGGTGAAAATGCATTTGGATGTTGTTGCCAGTAGACAGTCAACCCCAGTGCCTCTCGATATCTGGTGTCTTTTCAAAATGTGACTAAGTGGGGAGTCCCACTTATTAACCAAACTGGAGCATTTTAAACAGATTGAAGTTGGTTAAGGCAAAAAAAGAGAGGCCTGCATTGATGGCATTGTCATAGTTGATCCACAGTAGAGTACATAGTTGGCGGAAAATGATATAGAGCTGCATCAAGCAGAACAGTACGTAAGAGCGGGAATAGTAATAATAATCTTTTCTTTCTTAATTCAGACCGACAAATGCAGTAAGATTACATTGAGACATGACAGTACAATTATCAATATCTTAATTAAACACACGTTATGGCAGCCATGCAAGGAGGAGGTTGTTTGAGAGGATGGACCTCTAAGAGAGCCTATACATTCC
Organism: Allolobophora icterica; assembly: GCA_963556255.1. Classification (NCBI taxonomy): domain Eukaryota; kingdom Metazoa; phylum Annelida; class Clitellata; order Crassiclitellata; family Lumbricidae; genus Allolobophora; species Allolobophora icterica. The sequence goes on along the minus strand of OY744606.1, from coordinate 41,407,070 downwards.
GCTGGAGTTTGTTGCGTAAAGCGCAGCACCTGCATGTCTTTGCAGGCAGCAAACTGTCACTAACCGTGCTGGCTCACAAACTTCCCTGTATGTTGAGCCTGCAATCCAAAACATCTGGAAAGCCAACTGCTATACAATGACAGTACTGTAGAAACCTTAGACTAATTGGGTTGGCATAGCTGCTATTGCTTTTGACGCATTTTAAAACTTTCTTGGAAGTGTTTTCACTATATTCTTTTGTTCCTGATTTTTCTAAATAGAAAATCTGTTTGCAGGAATCATCCAGGGGAGATAGAGCTCCTGTTTCACATGTTAAGGTGCTTTACAAGCCGCTACATTCCACAGTTTCAGTTCTTCAAAGAATTTCTGGAGGAAACTGTGGCACAGGTGAGGAAGTTGAACTGATCATTAAGGACAATCAGGAAAGGCAACATCTACTTGGATGTGGTAGCTGTGTGACTATTCCAAGAAGTTGCTAGTTTGTTTATAGCTACATCAAAAAGGAGCTGGAAATAAAAGCAATCAAGTTTCAAGTTAAATTACACATTTAGAGTTGCTTTTTTATCAACACTCAGCAAAAACTAAATTGATGTGAATTTAAACTGCATTTTTGTTGTTGCAGACCTACCAAGTTGACTGGAAGCGGCAGGCTTTCTTTAAGTTTGTGGAAATATTCCGAGACCCATCCTGGTCACAGGAGTTGAAAGCAAAGGTAATCTTCAGATGTGTACTTCAAAATAAGAACTTAACTCTTCCAGTATATTTCTATAATTTTTTGTAATGTTGAGTCCTGGTAACTGTTTGATCAGAATGGCAACAGATTTTCTTATAGGCTGTAATCTTGTTTACCATTCTGCAGTGTGAAAGTGGGTGGGGGTGGGGGTGGATGTGTTCTGTGTCTGTATTCTATCAAGGACTTTATCCATAGACACTGAATTATGACGTACTTGCTATATATCTATTTTTGTTTCTGTATTTGTCAAATATCTCTTCTTTATATATTGTTTGTAAAATTTTAAACAGCCATGATCCATTTATTACATTAGGAGTTTGATTTTAAACATGTCTTGATAAGTCACTATTTTCAGTTACATGGCTATCAGTTAGATATTTAGTTTATCTTATTGATTTTGATAAATTAACTATGTCCAACTGACTGTGTAGTTTCCACTTGCCACTGTTGCTCAGGAGGCAGAAGTGTTGCTGCTTACCATCTTAAGACTTACCTGTCTTCATGGGGCTTTCATATTTGGGTGCTTCCATGGGTTTTTCAGAAAGAGGCACTGCACAAACTCACTGCAGCAATTTATTCACTTGTTTTGATGAGTATCTTCTATCTTTTCCAGATTCTGCAGTATGTCCTGATTCCATGTTTTTCGAGCTCATTTGAGAAAGATGAAGGTGAAAAACTGATTGGGGGTCCCCCAAGTCCTGAACAGGAAAACAGTGATAACATCATCAGTGTGTTCATAAACAGTGTCATCGATCCTGAAAATCCTTTTGGAACATCAGATGCAGTTCGAATTCTTGTCCTCCAGTTTTCTTCCTTACTTGTGGCTCAGGCATCTCATCACATTCATGATGTTGCAAACAAGTAAGTAATAGCTTCTTTTTATAATATGCCTTGCAGCATTGCATACTGCTTAAATTTTGTTCTGCTTGCAATTTTTGATTTATCAGGAATCTCTTATGTCATGTGAAGATGGTAGTTTGGCTTAGGCAAATTCTGTAAAGGGTTTGGCCAAAGAATAAAATACTTCAAATTTGATCATATCTCATAGTAGGTGCATGGTGTACTTCATTGTGGTCTGTTTCACTGTGCACTGAAATCAAGATTTCGATATGGGTCTGACTTTGTCGGCTTGGGAATATGCTTGCCTGCCTTCAGGTGCTTTGATGTCCTTTACCAATGCTTGGAAACTTCTCTTTTACCAGGCTGATGTTGGGATACTTGTGGTTTGTGTTAAAATGTTAAAATATTAATGCCGCATTGTGATTGTCTGTTGAAGCTGGAAATAGATGTACAGACGTGTAATATTTCTTCTAATACCATACTTCAAATATGGTGTTTGACTACACATAATGAATTCTGATATTAATACTAATCATAATAATGAAACTAATGTTTGTAGTTGGTATTTGTCATGGTTGTGATTAGAGACTAAGACTTTCAGTTCAAGATGCTTTCTTGCTATTGCACTAAATATCCATAATAATAATGATAACTTCAGGAAGAATGAGACATTCCAGACCAAGTTGCTCTCTATGACATTTATGTATGAAACCTTTGGGACATTTGAAAAACAATAACAGTGTTTATGATATTAACCTGACGAATAACTATTTTATTGGCTTTGCTTAACAGGAAGCAAGGAAATAAGCTGAGGAGGCTTATGACATTTGCTTGGCCGTGTCTGCTGCCCAAGACATGTGTTGACCCTGCCACAAAGTACCATGGTCATCTGCTTTTGTCTCACATCATTGCAAAGTTTGCTATTCACAAACGAATTGTGCTGCAGGTATCTCAACATTTCTGACATTGTACTAATAAATTACATACTTTTGATCTTTATTTTTGTACAACATCTGGTAGAGAACTGTTTAAAAGTGGTTTCATAGGTGGTAAGCCATAGTGAATTCTTGTTTACCAGAGTGAATTCTTTTTAATAATCTGGCATGATAAGTTTTTTTGGGTGAATATTAGATCTCAGTTGTTGAACTGTAGTTGACATGTTTTCAATTGAACACATTTCTGATAGCTCAGGTTGTGTAATGTAGTGTAGTTGGATATGTTTTTGGCTTTTTAAGTAATTTAAGGTAACAATTTAAGTAACAGTGTTGACTCACTGGACAAAGAATTAAATTCTAAGTCTATATGCTGTATTTTCTGGGCTATAAGTCACGGGTTTTTACAAGAGGTTTGAAACTGCTGGCTTACTGGACGGTGTTGGTGTGACTTGTGTAGAAATTTTAGACATTTTTTAAAGTTGTAGTTATATTTGGTGAACAAAATAAATTACACCACATTTATTGAACCAAAAATCTGCGTAGATAAAGCTTTTAAGATAAGCAAGTAATTTAAAATCTATAAGAAAAGATTTCTGTGGAATTTTTCCCATGTTTGAATTATTTAAACTGTTTTGTAATCATTTTGATTTATTTTTTACCAGGTATTTCACAGCCTACTGAAAGCCCATGCCCTGGAAGCACGAAGCGTTGTTAAGCAGGCTCTTGAGATACTCACGCCTGCAATGCCGGGCAGGATGGAGGATGGTAATGTAAGTGGTACTCTTACTCCTTAAGTTTACAAAACATTTCAAGTTCTCCAGTGCAAAGCTAGTTACGACCTTTTGAGGTTCAGCCATTCCTATTTTCAGCAGCAGCAAGACAGACTGGAGGTTTGTGTGGGGTCTTGAGAAAATCACCACAACAAAGTCATTGCTGATGCAGTAGAAAATATTGTTAGAAGTAGTATCTGTAAAGAATTGTGTAGTATGTTAGACTACGTGGAACTGCAAACTTTCCTTTTCTTTATGGCACAAAGTGATTTTGTTAGTTGTGATGATCGTGTTGCATGAAGATTATAATCAGTTATGATGGTATTTTTTAGACGATGTTGACTCACTGGACAAAGAAGATAATTGTTGAAGAAGGTCATACCGTTGCACAGCTGGTTCATATCCTGTAAGCAATGATGATTAATTTTGCTTAGCTTCTTCAAGGTTTCAGATGTGAAGGTCTTAACAACATTGAAAATTGATAGACTTAGAATGGCAATTTTCTTTTGACTTTGATATGTGATGTAGGCTAGCTCAGGTTATGATTTGAATGTTCTAAAATAAAATAGACTGTGGACCGGATCTAATGTGATGCTCACATTCTGTATTATTGCTTGAGTTTTATCTTTTAATTTTAGGCAGCTGATTGTACGCCACTTCAAAGTGTATTATCCGGTTCGCCATGCCTTAATACAACACATTGTCAGCAGCATACAGAAACTCGGCTTAACCCCAAATGTTAGTGGCTGTTTCTCTACAATTATAAGGTTTTTTGATTTCTCTACATCTGTAGAAAGGGAGGGGGATGTTTTGGAAGTTATTTCACTGCTGACTTTAAGTTAGTTTCTGTTTTATTTAAGTGGAGATATGTGGTTTTTGAATTTTGAAAAAAAAAACAGTACTTCAAGTTTTCTGTTTAATTACGATTTTCTGTGTAAATGTAATTAGATTGAACATTTCTTGATGTAGCAGGATTTTTGTATGAGATGAAAAGTGCTTCTCATTAATTCTTTCATAAACTATATGTGGTTATTAATATGCGTAAACTACAAAAACATTATTTGGCAATAATGTTAATAAGTTTATTTTTCTTTAAATTTTAGGCAACAGTTGAACATCGTAAGTTGGCTGTTGAACTTGCTGAAGTAGTCATCAAATGGGAAAGCCAACGAGTGAAAGAGGATAGCGAAGACATGACTTTCCCACAGGTAACAGTCATTGCAGATCATAATTCTCTGCCGACTAAATGTTTTTGACTTATATATCTAGTTTTCTGCACAATTGGAAAGTATTTGAATTAAAACTAACTAAACTGTTCCGAGGCCCTGTATTTATAGCCATTCTAACCCAGTTCACACATCCTCAGAATATATTTTACACGTCAGTGTAACCTAACATAACATAACGTTTATTGGTAAAAAAATTGCACATAATGATTTTTCTTGACTATAACAGATTACTCAAACTGAACATTTTAAAACCAGACACTTGCAAAGTAAAGCTCTACATGTTTAAGATAGTCAATCAAACCGGCTAAATAGAATTTAGAGAAACAGATATAGTTTCTGAGATTGAAGTATAGTATAGCTGGAGGTTATGGTAGTCATGGTAAATAGAGCAGGAACACAATGAGGAGCTCAGAAGGGATTAAATCCCGCTGGACAGAGCCCCCTAATACAGAATTTTAATGGCGGTTAGTTGGTAAAGTCTTAATTAACAGGATTAGTTGCTTCATCAAAAGAGTCTCACAGACAGTACCAATAATTAAGTGCAGACTAGCCGCTAAAAGGAGGATCCAGTGATGACAATGAGGAAACGAGAGCAGCCATTTCTTAAGATGGTTTTTGACATGGCTTATACATAGATCCTTACACCACTAAATGATCTAATCCAGGCTTTTATGTCTCAACTGACTCTGAAACAAGGTTAATTTTGAGCTAGTGTTTGTAAATGATTGCAATATATTTATTACCCTCTACACATATAGGTGCATCTATACTGGTGCACCCATATGCCAGTGCAACCAATACATTGAATCTTAGAAAAAATTTCCATTTGTTTGTCACTGTAACTTATAGTAAGATGCAACTTGTAGTCTGTAAAATGTGTTAATAGATTAATTGTTATTATAGCTAACATTGTTTTTGTGTCAGTCTTCAAAAACAGTGACTGAAGTCAACAAACCAATTGAGAAGCATTACTGTGACACGGTTGCAAACTTCCTGCTAAGAGTAGCTTGCCAGGTATTAATTTTTTTTTACTAAACAACTATGTAAATTTTACTTAGCAGTTGTATTGAAAATGTTTAATATCAAAAGAATTTCAGGTAAATGAATAAATTTTCTATTATGAATGGATTTTTCTGACCTAATTTAAATGAAATTGTTGACTTAATTTATATGAAACTGTTGACTTAATTTATATAAAACTGTTGACTTAATTTATATAAAACTGTTGACTTAATTTATATAAAACTGTTGACTTAATTTATATAAAACTGTTGACTCTGGCTGAGGAACAGACCTGCTGGAAGAGGTTTCAGGTTAAAGAAGTGGTCACTTGGACATAGTTACAACAAAGAGGCAGAGAAGAGAAGATTCTAAGTCTTGCCAAGTTGAGAGCCTGTATGTAACCCAGGCCAACTTTAAGAAAGCAGTGTAGTATGTTCATTCATTCATTCATTCATTCATTCGTAAATTTATATAGCGCCACTTCAAGGGAACTACTCAGAGGCGCTCCCGACTCCAGCACGGCGAAAAAGAGCAGTTTTCAGGTGGTCATAGAAGGTACCAGAGGAAGACCTAGGATGTAGGCGCAGCTCAGAGGGAAGGCCATTCCATATGGTCGGGCCAACCACCGAGAAAGCGCGGGTCTGCATGATAGCAGTACGGGCAAACGGGACGGATAGCATCCCCCTCCCCACCGAGCGGAGGACTCGAGCAGTCCGAGAAGCAGACACAGGCCGGAAGAGATCCATCAGGTATTTTGGTGCGAGACCCAGTTGACATCGCCAACCAAAGGAGGCGATCCTGTATTCAATGCGCTGCCGTACAGGGAGCCAATGCAGGACCTCCAGCATATAATTTGATACATGGCCAAAATATGGTATTTGGCCAATAAGGCGTGCAGCAGAGCGCAGGATGCGGTCAAGGCAGTCTAGGCGTGCAGAAGGGAGGCCAGAGTAAAGAGATAGGCAATAGTCAAGACGAGATGTGACGAAAGCGTGAACAAGTGTAGTTGCTGTTGTTGCTGAGAGAGAGCGAGCGACAGTACGAAGCTGACGGAGCTGATAAAGGCAGTCGCGGCTGAGGCGATGAAGGTGTGGTGCAAAACTTAATTCCTGGTCCAATAGAATGCCAAGGTCACGGACCGAGGCAGAGAAAGTAAAGCCAGGAAACTGTGTGGAGAGAGAGGGAAGGTTGAGTTTAGCCAATTGCTGACGGGTACCCAGCCACATAAATTTAGTTTTAGAAGGGTTTAAGCGGAGGCGGTTTGACGCCATCCACATCTCCAGATCAGACTGTGTCTGGGCCATAGCCGCTACAACAGAAGCAGCATTATGCGGCGGACAATGCATGTACGCCTGCGTGTCATCTGCATAGAGCTGAGCCAAGGCACCATGATCCGCAAGGAGCAGGGAGAGGCCAGAGGTGTATATGATATACAGTAGGGGGCCAAGAACGGAGCCCTGGGGCAGACCATATGGGGCATTGACCCACAGGGACCCACAGAGACCTAGTCGATCCATTTAAATGATGCTTCCAGAACAGCCTTCACTAACAAATGCTGACGAACCAAAATTTGTCAATGATCACCCAACCACAGTTGACTGTTGTTTAATGTTTTAGTTTTTGGTCTTTCTGGCCTTGTGCAGTTGGCATGAAACCAGATCCATGTAAGCCTAATTGTTTATATTCCTCTGACAAGAATTTGAATCTCATAAAGCCAAGTTTTGTTGATGACTGTGCAGGTTAACGAAGTGTCAGGTTCTCCTGGAGACTTGTTATCTCGTCGTTGTGTTGGACTGATGAAGAAGGCTCTTTCACCAGATGTCTGGCCTAACTGTGAACTCAAGCTTGGATGGTTTGACAAGATCCTAATGACTGTAGAGGGACAGCAGCCTAACTTTGGCACCATCTGCACTGCACTGGAGCTACTGACCTTCTTGCTTTCCATTCTGGTATGCATCAGTTATATGTTACGCAATGACCTTGCCAAGTTGATATAATTATCAGAAAGGTTGTGTTGTTGTTGCTGTGTTTCAGCTCGGCCAAAAGTCGCTTCAAGGCCATACCTCTGTCAATGATGCTTTTCTAGATGAGGAATTACTTGAATGTATCTTACTTTTTAACTGTACATAACGTTTTCTAGCTACAGTTTGGCGTTGTTTGGGTAGCTATTAAGCAGTCTATTCCAGGTGAGGTAAAAGTTGGTTGTCAGAATTTATGGGTTTTAGAAGGTGTTAGAATGGTGTTTTGATTTTGGAATGAATTTTTGATGACAGTATTTTATTGCTCAGTTAAGAATTAAGTGCTGCTTTTTCCAGAGGAAAGACATGATACTTGCAAACTTCAAGTCACTTCAGCGTAGCATTGCTGCATGCATGACATGTCCAAACTCTCGTGTCATCCGAATGGTTCACACTTTGCTCACCCGTCTGATGAGCATTTTCCCCACAGAATCTGCCACATCAAATGTTGCATCAAAGTATGAAGAACTGGAATGCCTCTATGCCTGTGTCAGTAAAGTAGTGTATGAAGGACTAACCAACTATGAGAAGTAAGCATTTATGATTTCATTTCAATTACTCATGCGCTAATTAGTACACATTCAATTAGAATTTTTGTTGTGCTGCCTGGTTATTAGCATGTCCAGTTTCTATCTGGCATGGGTGCACCGTGCTAATACTTATTATTACTCCAATCAATATGTATTGGCCTGATGCGCATTGTCATACACAAGTTGCATGATATTCCAGAATTGAAATTAAGGATTGCTAATAGTCTGTTTTTATTTTTTATGTTTATGCTAGTGAATTGGATGCCATTTGACTATGTAAAGGACTCTTGGTCACTATAGGTGGCACAGTAGAATGCAGTTTTGTGTTTACATGTGTGTTGTGTAACGTTCACACATGGCATAGCCAAGATGGCTGCATGTTTCTCTAACATTTGATCAATTAGTTGGTCACTTGTGGATTTTGCTGAATAATGTTTTTTCTTTCAGACTTGTAATGTGATCTAGTAGTGCCCATAGAGTTATTTTTATCTAATGCCATTGTTTCGGAGTGTTTTGGACAGTTTGTTATCAAGGTCTTGCCCGCCAACATGGACTAAGCAGTTTCAGGTTACTAACTGTTACTGTCAAGCCCTATATCGAAAGGCAAAGAGTATCCTGTGACCAGTTGCCGGTTGCAAAGAGTATTTTCCTCCAGATACCCTGTGACAGAAGAAGGCCCAAAGCTGTGTCTTTGACCATCTGGCCATTTGTTTAATTGTTCCCATAAAAGGACAGGAGTTTAGAGTGATATTTGCTTTATAGGGTAAACAACGCTTCGCCATCACAACTGTTTGGCACGATGATGATTTTGAAGGCAGCATGTAACCACAATGCGAGCTACATTGATCGACTGATCACATCATTCATGAGAGTTCTTCAGAGACTGGTGCGTGAGCACTTACAACCAGTGTTGGCTGATTCTGCTCACATAACCAGTGAGCTGCTCATTCTCAGTCTAGACCTTGTGAAGAACAGAGTTGGAGTGATGAGTCCAGAAATGCGGAAGGCATTCCTGGGAAGTATCTTAATGGGGCTGATTGACAAGACGTCAGATGCCAAGGTGATGAAAGCAATCATGAAGATGGTCGAGGACTGGGTCAAGAACAAGGTTTGTATTAGTGTGTGTGTGTGTGTGTATATATATATTAGGGCTGTACCGAATAGGTGATTATCACTATTCGGCCGAATACGAATAATTGGACCAACTATTCGGCCGAATACGAATACGAATAGTGTACAAAATAGGTCTACCGACAAAATTTACAGTTCAGTAAATTTAATACATAAACTAAAAGTAAACAGTTAACAACGTGTAATTTTTGCATCCTTCTGCCAGTCTGTGTAAACTAGGAATTGAACTAATTTAACTAAACTTAGAAATTGTCCCTTACTTAACATTTACTCCACTCACTATAGCAGCCGCATATGCAGAAACATATGTCACGTGACCACTATTCGTATTCGGTCCGACCGCTACTATTCGGCCAAATACCGAATAGCTATTTGGCCCACTATTCGGCCCCGAAGCGAATATTCGGTACAGCCCTAATATATATGATATATATTGCTAAGACATGTGTAGCCATGGTCCATGGTCCCTCCAGTACTGTTGTGCAGGAGGATCATTAGGTATGTGGTCCATTTAATGGAGGAGCAGGAGGGCAGAGGGAGAAACAAGGAATAAAGGGGATTTTCTCCTCTATAATTAGGCTTCTACAGAGTAATTAATGAATTCACCTCTTGAATTGGTGGGACGATTTCTCCAGAAGGGAAATGTTGCCAAACTAGCAAGCAGATAGATTAAGAGATTTTGTAATATCGTTATTGTGACTGGTTATACATATTAGAAAAAGTAGACTTCTACATGCTAAGTATGTACATCAGTATGTCATTCATTCATTCATTCATTCTGGACATTTATATAGCGCTTCTTCAAGAGACCTACTCAGAGGCGCTCCCAGCCCAGCCACGGCTAAACAGATAGGTCTTGAGTTGTCGTAAGAAAACAGGTGAATAATTCCGGGGGAAGCAGCGTAAGGATATCGGAAGACCATTCCAGGTAGACGGGCCAACAACCGAGAAGGCTCGGCGTTGCCTGACTGTGGAGCGGGTCCGAGGGACCAATAGCTCCCCATTAGTCGCAGAGAAGCTAAGTCAGAAATCGGGCAGCAGAGTTCAGACAGGTAGGATGGGGCGCTACCGGAGAGACACCGCCAAACTAGTGCTGCTATCCTGTAGGAGATGCGCTCAGAGGCAGGAAGCCAATGTAAGACGTCACGCATATAGGCAGAGACTGGGGCATATTTTGGAATGCGACCAATAAGTCTAGCAGCAGAACGAAGGACCCGGTCAAGTCGCCCCATTAGGCCCTTGGAGTGACCAACAAGGACCGAGCAACAGTGGTCAACTCTACCAGTGACAAATGCAAGTATGTACATGAGTTCAGCTCATGAGTCCCTCTTCATAGCATAATCCTGCAAGACAGACATCTGTATTCTGCATAAATCTAGTGACTTGATCATCACCAGCTCCTAACAAACTGATGACATGCAGATGAACTTAGGTGGATGATTTCCAAAGTTTGACCTGATAAGTAAAAGCAAAGTAAGCCATCTAAACTGCTGGCATTGCTAGAGAATCTAACAATTTGGCTTTGCTGTGAAAACTTAAATGGTGTGTTCTTATACTGTGCTAAAGTTGATTAAATGAATTTTTGCTTTCTGTTTTTATGTTAGACACCACTAGCAGTCAGCCAGTCACCAGGTCTCAGAGAAAAAACAGTTTTACTGATGAAGCTCATGAATAACGTTGAAAAACGATTTGCAGAAGATAGTGAATTGAATGCACAGTTTCTAGAGCTTATCCATTATCTCTACAAGTGAGTATCATCCTATTTTAAGATCAGAATTTATTGTTATGCTAGTGTTAGTCAATATGTGAAAAGTAACAAACACCTGCCTTCTTCTGGACTTGTGTAGCACCAGTCGGACAGTACTGAAATATAATGTATTTTCTGTGGCTCGTGCTTCATAGCTTCTGTATATATTTATCTAAAAACTTCTTTAGACGAAGTACGGTTAAAGAGTATGCAAGGCATCAGTCCATGACTGCTGCTGAGCAACATGGGCAAATCTGGGGTAACAGGTGTGAAAATGTGGCAGCGCTGAGGGAGCTTATTAGAGGAGTTAATTAACATAACACAGGTTGGTCTAAAATAGACTTTGCACCATTTCTCTTTGGGTTTTAATTTGATGTGCAGTTGCAGGCTAAGACATATGGGTTTGTACTTTGAAAAGACTGCTGATTCCTGTATGCTTTATTTTCTGCCTCATTCTGAAGTATTTTGTTTGAAATTCAGGGACGAGTCGCTTAAGGTCACAGAACTTGCTTCTAAACTGGAACAAGCATTCTTAGCAGGACTGCGTTGCTTGCAGCCACAGATTCGTCAACAGTTTGTAGAGCTTTTTGACAACAGCGTCAAGCGACGTTTGTATGATCGACTCCATTACATTATCAGCACGCAGAACTGGGAAATGATGGGCACTCATTACTGGATCAAGCAGTGTATTGAGGTTGGCATTTCACTTATACCGTTTTAACAGTGCAACGACGAGTGTACCAAAAGCGACTGGGAAACCAATGCATCTCGTCGTTAAAGTGTTTATCAGTTTCTATCCATATTTATTTAGCTATTATTACTGATTATATTACTACTGGCAATGTTGATTGCAGGTATACAGTTTGTGTGTATGGACAACGTAATATATGTTATGTATATTTAATGTAAATTGCTTTGTATTCAAATTTCTTGTCTTTCCATAATTATTACTTTCGGAAACCAATGGTATAGCCAATAAGTCCTGCTCTATTAGTTGAATGACTAGTATCCCATTGTTTCACAGGTGAAACTACTACCTCCCATCTAAAAGTGATTCAGACTGAGGCAGAGCAATAATTGTTAGATATTCCAGACAATTTTGCCAGCTTTCAAATCACTATATATGAGATTGTTATTAAAGTGTGTATTTATGGAGTTTTCAATTTTAGAAGTAAGTTAGTATCTGATTTAAAAAGTTTCTCACCACCTTGTTCAGTTTCAATTTCTCAGACAGCTATAATAAATATTTTCAAATTTAAAATTTTTTATCACACTACGGTTTTCATTTAAATGAAAATGTGAGTGCATATACTTTGAGGATAGCAGCAGGCATTCCCAATATTTGCTAACAAAAATGGTCTATACACACAAAAGAGGAAACATCTATGAACAATTTGATGCTGAAAGTGTTTTCCTAAGTTATCAAAATTACAACTTGATGATCTTTTTAGACAAAAAATAATTCAGACTTGCCATGAAATAAAATTAAATTGAACTTCATGTTTTAGGCTTTAAATTAATTTGGTTTTAGAGTTTAGCAAACTTTTCTGTTTAAAATCTTTTCTTCAGTTTAATTGGTTTTTGTTATGTTGTACAGCTTGTCCTGAGCATTGCAGTCAGCGGATTGAGTATTCAGAGTTCAAACCCTATGTCGCTTCTGCCATCGCCAACAACTACCATTCAGATGGCCGATAGCCATGACAGGGCTAGCTTCTACGTTGTCACAAAGATGAAAGAGGAGCCTATGGATGTGCAGACTGTGGAGGGAGATGAGGTAAGGTTACTGGGTTTTGACAGAAATTGAGGTATGGTAGTAGGCTGTGAAGGAAAGTGAGGTTAGATTACCTGTGGTAGGATTGTAGCAAGTCTGTAGAGGACTGAAGGTAAGAGGAATAATATTAGAAAGAAGTTCTGAATAAGATTATGTTAGATGTTTAGATTTCACAGTAGTATTTATGTTTTGTTAAAGCTCTTTTCACATTTTGCTTCAGATCATAATGTGATCTGTATCTACGATTGGTCCTTTTCTTCGTCCTTTACTGTTTTTTATGACTGTTTTTTATGACCGTGGTCTTTTTTAATTTAACTTAGTTGCAGTGAGTTACTTATGGCTGTGCTTCTCATTATTTGTAAATGCTCTGACTGCTGTGTTGACTTTGTTGCTATGAGGCTGAATCTATGCCTTTGCAGGTTATTTTAAATAACTTTGGTACTTGTGAGATTATATTTATTAGTTGCTTCTCTCACTGATGATTTAGGTTTGAGTACTGACTCTATTTTTCAGAGTGTCTTCTAATATTGAGAGGAGAAGGCCCTGCAAACTGACAGCAGGGAAACACCACAATTTTTCTTGCAGTCCCAGTTTTTGCATGGTATTATTCACTCTTGAAACAGGTATAACCTTTGATTGTGCAAACCATGAGTTGGTTTGCGTAGTGCAGAGGTTTTACAAGGCCAGGTTGTGTACTCTGAACGAACCTGCTTTTCCATGTTGACTGTTACTCACCTTGGAATTGGATGCATAGCAACCTGTTGTCTTGAGACATGTGGTCCCATAGAGCAGTAATGCTAGGGCAGATCTTCCTGTCCTGGCCTGTCATAGTTTACAGTGCAGTATATATTAATTTTGCTGATTTTACTTTGTTAGCTGGATGACCTTGACATGGAAATATCACATATTCTTCTGGATGACAGCCTTCAGCCGGATACATGTCGTCAGGATACCCAGGACATGAAGCAGAACCTAAGGATGTACATCCAGAAACAGACAAAGTTCCTGAAAGAATGCCGTGATATAAAGGTGAATTTTTTCTGTTCTTTTGTTTCTTTTTTTTGAGGAATAAACGTTTTACTGTTTGAATGCCACAGGTGCATAAGCACACAGGTGCAACATAGTTAAGGAACTGAAAGTCAGTGAACTGCCATCTGTTCACTATGTATCTGTACTCTTTGGATATGTCTAATGCAGGCCAGTACTTTTTTTAGGTGAAATAAAAAGGTTTGGGTGCCCTAATCTAGCGGGATACACATCCCTTCTGGGTTTCCCTTTGCTGCCCTGGTTTATATTTTTTCTTTCGATGTTACTCGATGTATCGTATCAGTGCTATGTTTTTTGTTTTGGGTTGCAATAAAATGATTTTGATTTGATTTTGATTTGATTTTTTGATGGAGCTTCAGTAAATTAGTACTATTCACTTCTAGCTCAGTGATGACTCTTGCCAGCGGCTTGTGGCTGCCGAGTTGTCCACAGAATGGCTGCCCAGATTGCAAAAGAAAATTTTGGGTTTCAAGATGAACAAATAGATTTTGTGTTTGTTTGTACATATTATATCTGATTAAGAAAACAAATTTTTGTAAGTTTAATGATGCTGGATAGGACAATAATTGAACTCCTGGATGTAAAAAACTTATGTCTTCTTTTAGAAAACTCTCGTTTTTTGTCTTTCCGAAGAAAGAATGTTTTAAGCTATAAATTTAGCTTCTCACTTGTTTTGTAGACAACAATGTTCCTGGGTGCTCTTGTGCAGTTGTGCCACAATTCAACACAGCTGTCACATGAAGTATGGGTCTCACTTTTCCCTCGTGCATGGAAGATTTTATCAGAAAGGTCACAAGCGGTAAGTTAAAGTGTGTCTAATAGCAATATGTGAACACGTGTTCTGTCTAGACTGCACAAGAAATATGTATATTTAAATGTGATGTAAATATCATGAAATTACATTGCAGAGCTAAATGAATAACTTACTGGGGCTGTAGAGAATGATTGGTGGGCTGTATAGAATTACCATGCAAGGCAGCACAGAATTACCTGTTAGCTCAAGTTACATTGAATGACATTGTATGAATGACTGACATTCATGGCTACATTGTCCATGGTGCTGAAGGTGCCTATTATTTTCTAGGAATTTGTCAGCTGCTACTGCTCTTGTTTAGCTTTTGTTTGGGTGCTACATAAATTCTGCTGTTTATTATGCATGAACTTTTAAGGTACTTTAATTAATTGGAACTGGTTTAATGCCTGTTTAAGTATGATATATACTTTAGGTCTGAATCATCAGGAACTTTCATCTTGTCATTGCCCTTGCAACAGCTTCTTGTTACTGTGCTAACTAAGAGTCTGTTTGACCCAAGGGAAATTTCAAACAACATATCAATTAAGTTGTTAAATTCACTGTTTTTTCAGAATCTGAAAAATATGATTGTGCCATTCCTGCTGAGTGGAAACAACTTAACCCAGAAGGACAGCTATCCAAATGCAGTCAGCACTTTTGTGGAAGCTATATCACACTGTGTGCCTCCTATTCCAGTGAGGCCTTGTGCGCTCGAGTACCTGGGAAAGTCATTTGGCCTCTGGCACCGAGTACTGCTGATGTTGGAAACAACTGTTGCTGAGAATGGAGGACTAAACCAGCTGACAGTTCGAGCATCACCTTTTGATTTTGAACAAACCAGTAAACAGGTCATTATAAATTGAATGAATGGTCAGTGAACCTACCTGACGAAGATACTATGTAAAATCTTTGAATAAGTCCCAGATGCTGGTCCCAGATGCTGGAACAGTCTTCCACCCGTCATCAGACTGGCCGACTCAGTGGACTCATTCAAATTGCAGCTTAAACCTTACTTGTTTGGTATGGCTTATCCCGCCTGCTAGGAGTTGTAAGGCGCCCTTGTAGCGGCATGGCTGCATTACAGCGCCGTATAAATTGTCATTATTATTATTATTATTATTAGGTGATTCACAGGTTAAATCATTAAATTTCCAGAAACATAATAGAATGGGTACTGTGAATGGATACAACAGAGTGTACTTCTGTGTAATTAAACATTGTCTTGTGTGAATTTTACTTGATAGTAATCATTATTGATTTGTATAACATCTTTTCAGGAGATGCTATGTAATTGTATAATTATGTTTATGCATGATAGTGGCAATAATAGTGATGATGATATTGATTATGACAGGGATGAGGGTGGTGAAAAATATGTTATAGGAAGCATTTTGGTTTTTGTGCCAGATGTCAAATTCGAACCTGTCACATTTATCGAATTTAGAAAATTTGAAAATTTGTGTATCGTGCTAATCTTGTGCCATTAATAAATTATAAGCTAATTGCTTTCTGTAAATTAATTTGTAGGAGACACTGGATTCTCTGTGTAACTTATACAAGCATCTGAAAGAAGATGATATGATGACAGCCGTTTGGCAGAAGCGGGCTCGATACCATGATATGGCTGTGGGTCTGGCTTATGAACAGCATGGCCTTTTTGAGCAAGCACAACAGTCATATATGGCGGTATGACCTTTCTGTTTGCTTTTTTCACATGACTATTGCTACCAATATTGGGAATAATATTTATAATGTTTTATTATGTAGCAGTTTTGTCTTTTATCAATAAACATTGATATTAATAGTTTTAAAAAGAGGTTATTAGATCTGCCTACAGAAATAAGGATGCCTTAAATTCATATGTTTAGACTTACAGGTATTTTTATTTATTAGCATGCATTCCATTTACACAAGTTTAAGACTTCCAACATTCTTGTCTTTAGGGAAGCATGTTGTAATAGCATTGTTTTGTTGTGTGGTTGGGTATTTTCTATATTGAGCATTTGCGTCGTACTTTTGTTGTCATTTTAGTGTTCAAATTAATAGATCATTATAAATTGAATGAATGGTCAGTGAACCTACTGACAAAGATACTATGTAAAATCTTTGAATAAGTTGACTTTTGCAGTTTAATTTTGTCCCATAGTCAAAGAATTCAGCAAGTCAGCGTCTCTCAGATATGATCAATCCATCTAAGTGTTTGGTAGCTTGGCATTTTTGCTTGTTTACTTTTATTATTATTATAATTAAAAAAATTTCTAACACATGCAGGGTCACACAGAAATTGAATCTGAGACATGGTTAGTCAGTTGCCAAGTGAAGAGCAGTTAGATATGCAAGTGTTTGAAAGCCAATGAGATATATGTCTAAATTTGTGCTATATCCTCTATGTAAATCCGTGTTGTAAGTTTACTTTTATACATATCTAATGTTTGCATTTCTCACATCATTATGCCCAAGTGTTACATTGATTTGCTTTTGCATGACTTTTATTGCATTGATTTATTTTGTGACAGTGAAATGTGACTTGTTATTTTTTCTTAGGCAACTGATAAAGTTAAAAGTGATTTAGCTGCAGCCCCTGCAAATCCTGCAGATGCTCCAGAATTTAATCTTATGCTTGAAAGATATTTACGGTAAGTGACCAGTCAGTCTGTTGTTCTTTTCTGACACACTGTTTTGTTGTTACATGCTATTAAATGAGTCCTGATCATATTTTGGGTTATGTTGTCATTACAGTATTAGAAAACCTGCAGTATTTTAAGTTTATTAAAATAAACAGAAGAAATTCTAGGAATTTCAGGAATGGGCTACTAGTTAGAAAATGAGACCTGGGAATTTGTCTTAAAGCTGACTTGTAAAGACTGATTCTGCTTTGAACCAATTGAACATTGATTTGTAAACTGTTTGATTGACTAGGTACTGGTCATGTTTAGTTCACTGATTGATTGATGATTGATTGATCAATTGATTACAGATGTTCAAAAGAACTTGGTGAATGGGAGAATTTACTGACATATGCAACAGGGAAGGGCATAATGAATCCACAGCTGGTGCTGGAATGCGCTTGGAGACTTCCGAAAACCAACTGGGGGCTGATGAAGGATGCTTTGACACAGGTATCTACTTTCTTGCCGAAATTGCTTGTTGTGTGTTGATTTTCATCATGTCTATCAGGGTCTCAAATGAAACCAAGGGCCAAACAACGGTGCAAACTCCAGTTTGAGGACCAGAGAATAGAAAGTAAGAACATGTAAATTAAACTAAAAATTAGGAAGAAAAACATTTCTTTTTAAATGTGTAAAATACGAGAGAAAAATTGGTTAAAGGGCAGTTCATCATTCTGCTTGAAAGATATGTGGGTTTTTAACTTACCGTATATACTCGCGTACAAGTCGAGTTTTTTTGGACAATTTTGAAAATCCAAAGTTGGGGGTTCGACTTATACGCGGGGCAAGCAAAATTCGCAAGATTTATCCATCGGAGATCGCATGAACATGCAACGGAGGTCAACAACATACCGCGTCCGATATCACATGACGCAACAATGAACGATCGCATGACCGTGAAGGAAATAATAATTATAATGTTATAAACAAATGATAATATAAAGAATACATTTTTAGCACAATACTGACAAAATATCTGGTAGAATAAAATAATTTTCTATTAAATTTAAATGATGCGGGCGTTGACGTTAATAATTAACGTCAACGCCAGTTCTTGTTTGTTATTCTTTTGACTGGACGCAGGTGCCATTTTGTGCATCATTTCATTTTATAGCGCATTTCATACACGACCTTAAATTCGTGTACGGTAAAAAATATTGATAAAACCAAATTTGACCTGCCTGGGAATTGTATTATAAACGATATAAGACCATTCAGGTCAAAACTATTGGCCATAACCATCGACATATATCCCAATATACGTCGATGGCCATAACGTGATAATTAGTTGTCTAGCAGATGGGATGAAACTGATGCTAATGTTTATTTTATAGGCAATAGTAAGACGCCCCAAAACAAGGTTTTTAAGAGGCTTTATTGTAAAGGCTCATTCCAAAGGTTGGTTTACGAAGAATGAATAAAGGATTGGTTGTAATGCATGTGGAACGCGAGGTCAGGTCATTAGAAAAGAGGAATGCCAGTATTAGGACATGATCCACGCGTATCTGACTGGTCCAGTTAGACCAGGTGATGAAGGTATCGGCTTGACAACGATGACGAAACCTGCTTGACCTTGTGAATGGGCGAAGCTCTTCCGAAATTATTTGCCATTAGATATGATACAGCAGTTGCTTTAAAGGTTAGGCATTATATAAATATATTACATGTACCTACATAGACGGCTTGCAAAATGACGCCAGAGGACTCGGAAATCGACGACGATGACGGCGAAACTTACATTTACCGGGATGACTTGAAATTAACAGGAGACTTTTTGATGTTCGAAACCGCAAATGGTACTGGCGGTTTAGTTTGTTAATAATTGTAATAGCGCTATAATATTTTGCCTTCATCCATATTAATAGAAGTCAGATGAAGGACGAAAATGTTGAATGTGAAATAAGAAGCGGGATGACGAATGAACATGTGGGTAACACGTCGATTATTAAATGCGTTATTTATTTTCAACGGAATGGACTACGCTAAACTACACTTTTACCTTTGCTTTTATGAGTTCGACTTATACGCGAGTCGTCGATTTTGGACACTATTTTTCCCAAAAAAGTACACTTCGACTTATACGTGAATCGACTTATAGGCGAGTATATACGGTAGTTTTGTGGAAATGTTCACCAAATCTTTTCTTTGTTTTTCCCATTAGTGTTTCAGCTTATTTTGAGTAGTGACAGAAGAAATTATGATCCCTGTTGCTTTTCAGGTGGAACAAAGTTGTCCAAAAGAAATTGCGTGGAAGGTGAATTTATACAGAGGGTATCTGACGATCTGTGCTCCAGAAGAACACCATCTTACTATGGTATGCTGAATTTGAGTACCTTCTTGTTAACTATTAGTAGCATAGCTCACAGCCTTGTGTGTGGTGCTTTTGAGAGTTTTGAAAAGGCGCTTTTTTATTTGGATGTTATTGCAAAAGCATAATTAGGGACCTGCATAGCACACATTAGCATGAGTGAACCAGCTCCTGATGGAGTAGGACCATTTGAATATGGAATTCTAGCACCTTATGGAGGTGTTGTGATCAAGAAAAGCCAAAATTCTACACAAGAATTTGTAGCTGTGCACATATTGTGTTCTCAGTTTTTTATTAAGCATTTCTTTGGTCATTAAACATAGCATCTTTGTCTTAAATCTGACATTGTATTTAAGTTGTTACATGACAGTCTATAGTTGCTGTTTGATTTTCATCAGAGAGTAAGTAGTTCCTGTATGCCTTGAGCAACTATACCTACACTTTTAACTGACCATACCATTGTATGTTCAGTAGCTGCAACATGCTGCTACCTTTGGGAGGCATATTAAATACTACATTATAATGAGATTGGTACTATGATGAGGTTACACTGTAAAGCTGGATTTATTTGCAGTATGTGTCTGTGATTGATTTATAATAAGTTTTGTAAAGTTTTGTTTGCTGTACTGCTCTCTTGAGTCAACCAGAAGCACTTTTTACATCCGATTTAGTCAGACAAAAGATTAGTCTTATTGTAGGACATAGTTCTGAATTTTTGGTCCCCTAGTAGGTATGATCTTCAAGATTTAATAAAGATATTTGTAATGCATGCAATAAAGCTCAGCCTCAAAGGTACACGCAGAGATCTTATAGAAGACAATGTCATTGTGAATCACTGTAAAGAAGAAAAATCAGATGTCTGTGTAGGCCTAGTGAACTCATGAGTTTTAAATTTCTTTCTGAAAGTAGGTGTTGAGAGCGTATTATCCTTAACCATTCTGTTGACTGCTTGATGTAGTCCACTGGCAACTCAGGTGCTAATAACTGTCTGGTTATTACCTGGAGATGTCTGCTTTAGATATGCACTTCTTATGCTTTGAGTAGTTGTTATAACACTGTTAAGCTTAATCAGGGAACTGTAGTAAGGTTGTGTTATATCAAGGTCATATTCTAAAAACTGACTAACTTTCTACATGATGATTTGTGTTATAATGAAGAGTATTGACAGGAAGTGCTGTTGAATGAATGAATGAATGAATGAATGAATGAATGAATGAATGAATGAATGAATGTATACATACATTGTCATGTTATTTAAAATATCCTGCATATATAAAGGTGTTTTATAACAGTGTGTCTTGTAAATAATATTTTTATGAAGTTGTCTAAACAGATCGAACGCTTAGTGGAGGCGTCAAGTGGTCTGGCCATAAAAGAATGGAGACATCTGCCTCGAATCGTGTCACAGGCTCACGTGGCGCTACTCCAGGTAAGCAGAGGATTTGGCACATGTGTTTCAGAAACATTATGATTAACATAGTCAGTCTTAGTCTTTCATACATTATGGATTTATGCATACTGCTGCAGCTCAGTCCAGAAGCTTTTGCCTATGTTGGACCCATTCGCTGGAGTCATCTTTCTCAACAGCTGTGACTTGACTTCGATTGTCCTTTTCACAGTTTCGCAAGTGCCTGAAGGCTGTATTATTTGACAGTGCTTTCACTGGTTCGGATCAGGAGTGCCACGGATGAGTTTATTCTTGAAATGGCATTTTATAAATATCAGTTTACAATTACAATCAAATTATATAATTTATTTTTATATTGTATTGTATTGTATGGTATTCGGATATTTATAAAGCGCTTCTAGCGGGAGGGCCATTCAGAAGCGCTCCCAGTGCGATAGACCCCGAGAGAAAAAGCAAGTTTTAAGAAAGGTAAAAGAGGAAGAGACGCTACCTGAGAGAATAGAAGAACGAACAAACGGAGGAAGCCCATTCCAAAGAGCAGGGCCAATGGAAGCAAACGACCTAGATTGAGCCAGAGAAGTCCTGACACGGGGAACGAGGAGGTCCAAACGGTCAGATGAACGAAGAGGACGAAGATTTACACATGAATGTGACATATATCAGGAATTTTATTTAATGGTAGTAGATTAGTTCAGTAGTGTAGATTGGTACAGGTTAAGTTGCCTATTGCCTAAGTTTTATACTGATGTATTTCTGATGTTTCTGGTGTCCTTCATAACTGCAGTGACATATTAGTTTATTGGTTTCTTCAGGCATCTCAGTTGATCATTGAGCTCCAGGAAGCATCTGCCCTGAGCGTTCATATCCAGCCAACCAATGTGACACGTGACCAGAGTATTCATGACATGAAGGCAATCGTCAAAACGTGGAGGTCAGTCATGAATAGGCTTTGGAACAGTGGCAAAAATGTGTTGTTCGTGTGATTGTTTTTGCAGAGTAGTAACTATCTGATATCTGGTTAATGGGAAATGCTTAATGTCTTTAATGAAGACATAAGAAAAACAGTCTTTTGCATGAGAAAGGTTACTTGTATAGGAATAATGTAATTTGTTTACAAAGTGTAATGCTGTTCTTATGGATCCAAATAGAGCTCCAAAAATGTCATTATGTTTGGCTGAATAGTTCCTTTAATCTAAATACAGATAGTGTATGCATTATATACAGTTTTATGTATACCTACAGTATTGTATTGTACTGTATTTCAAAATTTATAAAACACCTCTACCCAGTGCCCACCAATCAGAGGCAATAGCAGGGAATAAAGGCAAGTAAACACACTGTTTAAAATGTATTCTTCCATTTGCAGTTCCTTTGCTTAACTAAATTTTCTTTTATTGTCCAGTTTGATAGTGTGAGAAAAGCAGTCTAACTTTGTGTTTTATTGCTTAATTGAAAATGAAGAGTATTGACAGGAAGTGCTGTTGAATGAATGAATCCTTAAAAATGTGCTAAAAGTTTTCATTCTGGCATAGATGAGTGAAGGCCAGTATGGAAATGTTTTGAAGTAATGGATGAAGTTCTGAGCTAAGCCATATGTACTAATAATATGATATTTGAGAAATAGTGATAACAATTCATTAGAATTTGAACGACACAACTGACAGCAGATATGATTGAAGGAAAGGAACAAAGGAAAAGAGATATTCACTGATTAATACTGGATTTTATCTTTAGGAATCGTTTACCAATGATTGCTGATGATCTGTCGCACTGGAGTGATGTTTTCACATGGAGAGAACACCAGTTCCAGATGGTAGCAAATGCCTATGAAAGCATTACTGCTCAAGACCAGGTTATTACACCTATTGTCTATCAAGAAAAGGAATTTATAATAATTTTAAGATAATAGGTATAAAACTTATGTAATTATTGATATTGGCATTTTTATTACCTTTACTGCTATTATTTGTATAGTTTGTGTATTATTATTATTATTATTGCTCTTAATGTTATTAATACTGTTAAAAAGTTTGCCAGAGGTAAGTGTAATATAAGTGTTATAATAAATTATGAGTAAAATTTATGCTAGGAGCTGTTACAACTGTTAATATTATTGTTATTGTATCTTGTTATTTTGTGTATTATCAGTTTTATTTTTGCTTTTCTAAACTTTCCAGTAGTATGGTATGCACTGTGTCTTCATCATTTTCTAAGTTTACGTTTAAAACTAAAGTTCTTAAGTAACAGAAGTTGAGCATTGTCTTGTTCCTTTCTTGTGGATCTGAATGCCAGTTGATACAAAATACATGTTGCTGTGTTCTCTGTGTTGACGCTTTTGATTGTTAATTGTCTGGTTCTTAGAATGCAACCAACAATTCGTTATTTGGCATTCATCATACGGCCATTGGAATGGTTCATTTTGGAAGAATTGCTCGTAAACATGGCTTGATAAACGTTGCACTCAACTCCCTGAGCAAGTGAGTTTTTGCCACCTTCTAACAGGCATAGAACATACTTAGTGTGAATCAGTAGGACACAAAACCAAATGGATTAGTTAACACTGAAAGAATTACTCGCAAACACAGCTTTGAAAAACAGTACACAGTGCCTTGAATTAAAAAGCAGAAAATCATTCAATGTAAATATGGTACTACCGTAAATATATATAAATCGAAAGATTATGGCCAGTTTTAAAAGTTTAGGGTTTGACTAATAATGTTCGAGGATCAAGTCAAGATCACAAGACCTGTGTATACTCGGATGTTTGTACGAGACAGTGCTGTAGTAATCTGCACGAAATTTGTGTTTTTTATTTAAGGCATTAGTATTGATGGTTAAAATGATGGAGAATGAGTCTTTCACAAGTATCTTACAAAGCGTAACTGTGTAATATTTTTAATAGAATCCATGCGATTGTAAGTGTTCCAGTTGTTGACTGCTTTCATAAGATTCGACAGCAGGTTAAATGTTACCTTCAAATGGCGGGAACTGTTGGCAAAGCAGAACTTCAGGAGGTCAGTTCTAAGTTTACTGAAGATTGATTGCCTCGATACTTTATGATGTCGTCATTAACTTATTGTTTTGCCGTCATTCTGTGTTGTTTCAGTTATTCTGAGTTAAGCAATCAGATTTATGTCCATCCAGTTTTTCCTTCGTTTTTATTTTGTGTGCTATTCATTCTGTCCATCCTATATTTAGCTACTCTGAGTCTCGAATCAAATTTTCCTTTGCCTCATAGTCAGTTTACTAATTCATCGTTCATTTGTAGTCGGTCTTCGTTTGAATTGACCAATGGCTGGCTGCACTTTTGTAAGTTTTCAGGAGTTTAGAAGATCACGTTTTAGCTAATATAATCTGATCTGAAGACTCGATTGCTCTACTATCGATGAAGAAGGTGTCAACTGATGGTCATTTCAAAGTCATCCTTAGTAGTCATCTGTTGGGGAATCAATCAGTAGTGCAGATGCAAAAAACAATCCAACACTGAAAAATTGTGTTATGCAGATTTTGATTGCCATTGTCACTGATGTTACTATTTTTTTATTGTCAGTACTAGGTTTCAAGGTACTAAATTCAATGTCGACATTTTCTCATTAAATTTTAAAGTTTTACCCTTAAATAATATCTTTATACTCCACCTATATTATACACTAGCAGGTTTACCCGGCGTTGCCCGGGGTTATAAGTTTCAATCCCTGTAGCGAATAAGCAACAAATTTAGGTATAAGTTTAAATGCGTGTAGCGAATAAAGAAGAAATTTAGGCGACCTGTGGGGGATACGCCTTCTGGCGTACAGCGGAGACTGCTTCGCAGTCTTGTATATGCCTTCTGGCGTCTTGCGACCTCTGCCGTGGACTGACTGCTTCGCAGTCGCCCTCTGTCGACGACTGCTTCGCAGTCTCCCGTGGACTTACTGCTTCGCAGTAGCCCTGTGGCGGTGACTGCTTCGCAGTCTTGGAGGCCCTTGTGGCGTCTGGCGACCTTAGGGGGAGACTGCTTCTCCCGTGGACTGACTGCTTCGCATTCGAAGAGGGTGAACCTGGCGTTGGCGGGTTATAGAAAACGCCAGAAATCTAGCCGTCACTGCCCTTAGTAAAGCAGAGTCTTTGAACATACAATTTTGCTGTAAAACGATGAATATAGTTCGAATCGATGGAAATAAAATTTTGTGGGAAAGTAAACAACGCCGTTATGCGCATTATTAATGATGTTGGGGATTACCCGCGCCATAAATAGAACCGCTTGGCAGTGGAAGAGCGTTATGCGCATTATTAATGACGTTGGGGAATACCGGCGCCATAAATAGAACCGCTTTGCAGTGGAAGCGTGAGGGACGGTCGGTTGGGTAGAGTTTTGGGGGATTTTCACCATGTTAGCGGTCAAAAGGGGTATGCGAACCCCTCCACTGGGTGTCCGGTGCCGAGGCCGACACAGTAGTGAAGGTTTCGAGTGAAAAGGTGCAAAATTGTAGAAGTTAAGCCCGGTCAAACAGACAGAGAGACAGACAGACAGAATTCTCGCTTTATTTATATAGATAATATAAATGTGAACATTTAATTACATATATCAAGTTTAGCAATCAGAATTCATTTAACAGAAAAAAGTGTTACTATAAAAATTTAATACAAGCCTATTAAATTTGCTTACTGTCTTCATTCAGACCTAGTTAAAATTCTTTATTAAAATAATTTTTGGAATCCTCGCAACAGCATATTCCAAAACATTTCAGTTCATGTTTATAGCAAAAACCATTCTTTGAAATTCATTTTGGCTTGGAGTGGTAAGTTTTTTCTGCCACTGTTGGACATTACGTTTAGTTCATCCATGGCCAAGAATAATTTTGTTGCACAGTGCTACATATAAGTCAAATTCCTTAGAACTTTGTGCATGTGTATGCTCAGATTTTAAGTGTTGTTCTTGCTCCAAGAGCATAACTTTTTGAGTAAAAGTGAGCTGAAATGATTCCTTGAGGACATTTGTGACTCTGCATACAACAACTATTTTTGCTTTTCTGCATGTTATTTATATCTTGAACATGACGAAAAATGAGTAAATATAAATAAGTGAACTTCTGTGGGACTCCACTGCTATTTCAAAGTCTATAAAACCTGCAGATGTACAAACAGAGTCTTTGCCTTCAAATCTGTTGTAGAAGTTCAGGCATAAGGAAATTCAAAAGGTCAGTCTTGTTTTCAACAAAGTTAAAGTAGATTATCCAACTGTGTTGGCACTTGGACTGACATTTTAGTGCAAGTTGCTTCTGATTTTTTATTACAAGAGTTCATCTGAAGTTAAACAACTCTACATGTGCCAAAGCACACCCACACTGAGATTGTTTACACTAATAGCAGGACAAAATGCACATTGGAATTTGCATTTTGTTTTGAAAGTCACATCTTTCTTGACTAACACAAATCCTCAGTTACTAGTAATAATAATAAATCATAGCTGGGTATTGTTTGATTTTGACTTTTCCAGTAAAGCCAAAATCATTTCATATACTTTTTTACGTTTGCATCTGCACTACAAATTCCAGTAGGTCGGGAGACTGGAAGTGGAGAATTATTATAATTTACAAGTTTTGAACCTCGGTCTAAATGACGGAGAAACGATAGAACAGAGTGGATCAACATATTCTAAAGCTTTGGACCAACAACCCAGACAGCATGCGAGTCAAACTCCTGGTGTAAGGAATAGCAAGAGTGGAAGATGCCAGTTTCTAGTTGTAATTCAGTTGATGCTGTTTGCATTTCATCATGTTGATTGTTTGCCTTTAGGGGCTTGATGTCATTGAGACTACAAATTTGAAATATTTCACAAAGGAAATGAGCTCAGAATTTTTTGCACTCAAAGGAACATTCTTTTCCTACATGGGAAGGTTAGTCCTTGTTATATAAAGTGTGAACGAGTTTACCTGTGATGCTGCATAATGTAAAGTACATCGATTCCTCCGAAGCTACTGACTTAGTGTGCTGTGTTCGTCAATGCATGGTAGAAAGAGTTGTAGTGTTGTGCTGAATATCTAAATATCAGAAGTACTCTTAATTAAATCTCTAGAACATGCCCTGTAATGCATATTTCGTTTTCCTTCTAAAAATTGATTTAGTAAGACATATAGCTCTTAATCATGAGCAGATATTTAGATATTTGTCATATACCTTATTTCATAACAGCTGTTTTAGGGCAGTGTATTGTTAGCATGTGATGATGCATAGCTGTTGAAAACATACTTGATCTAAGCTGTTGTCAGTAGCCGTGGGCACCTCTTCAGCTCTTTTGTTTTTGTTATTTTATGACAGGTCAGAAGATGCATATAAATCCTTTTCAGCTGCAGCCCAAATATCAGATACATTTGTGAAGGCCTGGGCATTATGGGGAGATTACTTGGAAACACTCTTCACCAGAGATAGGCAAGTACCCGCATCATGTTCTCTTCAATTTCAGCTATTACAGTCATGCTAATGTAATGTAATATAGACATTTGTAAAGAGCTCCTTGCAGCAGAGCTATTCAGAAGCACTCTCAATGTGATAGGCTCCTGTAAAAAGAAAGGTCTTTAAGCATTTAAGTGAAGCTGGTGAAAACGCCCCGAGGATCTTGCTCTGGATCACAGAAGGGAGTTCATTCCACAGTGAAGGGCCAGCCAGAGCAAAGGCCCGATGCTGAGTTAATGAGGTTCGCGACCGAGGTACAAATAAGTCTAATCGGTCAGCAGAACGAAGGGGGCGATTGGGATGAGGTTTTCAGGAGAATGTGGAAGATTAAGAACAAGAATGATTAAGGGGAATTAGAATGATTGAGGAGCAACAGCTGAAGGTCAAACAACAAGATTGAACCACTAGAGGATGACTGAGGAAAAGGAGAATGTTTGAGGAGGATAAGGATGACTGAGGAGGAGAAGAATTGAGATTGGATGATTTTTTAGCTGTTCTGCTGTTCTATAATGCTTGGCTGTGATTTTGTCTTTAGAAACATTCAAACCGGTCTTTCAGCCATGGTTTGCTTTCTACATGCCTGCCGAAATCAGAATGAAGGAAAGTCTCGAAAATATCTTGCCAAGGTTCTCTGGCTTTTGACATATGATGATGAAAAACTGACTCTTACTGAATGTGTTGACAAATATGGACCCAGTATTCCACCTATGCATTGGCTTCCGTGGTAAGTAATCAGCAGTTTGAATAGAACTAGAAACAATATTCTTTGCTGAAACTGAGAACCTTGTGTAGAATCTTTCACGCATTTAGGTTCTATTCTAGTGGGTTCTATTCTGATATGCTACATTTACTTTAATAATTTTTTATTTAGAGGAGGATTTTATTTTTTATTATTAATTTATTAATTTAAATTAATAAATTATTAATTTATTACTTTAAATTAATTAATTAATTAATTTTTTAGTAGAATTTATTGTTTAGCTGAAATTTTGTGACATGATTGTTCTTTGATTGAAGATGCATGTGTAATGAAATGTGAATGGCTGGTGCATTTTTGCATATGTTGTATGTATGTTGTATGAATATGTGCATTTGTATGCGCGTGCACAGCACTGCACACATGCCGTTCTGAGTATGGCATAGGTGTGTGTATCCTTGCGTAGCAGCCGCTGATTTCTTTGGTTGATGGTTGTGCTTTCCAGGATACCTCAGCTGCTGTCCTGCTTGGTTCGTAATGAAGGTCGTCTCATTCTGAACCTGCTAAGCAAGATCGGTTCATTGTATCCTCAAGCTGTCTACTTCCCAATTCGGACACTGTATCTGACTCTGAAAATAGAACAGCGGGAGAGATGTGGTGAGTGGCTGTTGGTGATTCTTGACATATCACGAAACCAGAGCAGGAAAGTTGCTCATATATTGCTTGCCTCTTGGGAGTATAATCCTGTGTAAATCAAGGCAATAAGACTTGCTGATTGGAGAGCCAGCAGCTGGGCAGGAGTGCAGATCAGTAGCCATATATGTGCTAGAAGGAGGATTTTGCTCCAAGTGAATGTTTCTATATTGTGTGCTGTGCAGGTAGAGTTCATTAAATTATAAATAATTCTAAGCAGCTGTCAAGCATAGTCTTTCCTATATTATGCAAGTGGTGCACCAAAGTTTTGAACTTCGATGCAGTGTTAATTGATCCTAGCATTACCAGTTAGTCACAATAATGTTACAGCATGACTGTACATTTCTGTATATGCTTTACGTTCAGTGACCAGAAACCAGTGTGAACCTTCTAGCTGCTACTTTGTACACTTCTGATGCTGGCTATACATGAAACTAATATTTTGGACGAATGTTAAATCCATTCATATTCATGTGGTGTTTGGAGAGCTGATGGTCTCCTCTGACTTTGACAATTGGTGCCATTTTGGAGTCAATTGTCTTACTAAACTAGAGGATGGTGATGATGAGGTAGTAAACGGCTCAATGAAGACTTGTACAGCAATCCTTAAAAGGATAGTTCCAACATTCAAACTTCCATTGGGTTAGTTAGATAGTTTGTGCTATCCAGAGAATTTGTAGAGCTCAAGATGCTGAAATGCTTCTATCCTGTCACCAAGAGTTCTTTGACTCACACTGCAGGACTGTATCCCCAACTTTTTAATGGAGAGTACTATAAGGGCTGCTAATTCCCTGATCATTAGCTCAGTAGGTGACATGCATAGGAGTTCATGAAGTGCAAGTTGTTAGTCTTGCTCGTATTGGTAACAGTTTCATTACAGTAGGAACAATCCACAAATTCGTCCATAAATCACTTAAAATCCAAGACAGACAGCAAACAATTGCAAACTTGGATGCAAAGCCAATCAGCAACACATAAAACTTAGCAGGTAAGTAAGTAAGTAAGTATGGACTTTAAAAGTCGACTGATGAACACCAAACACAGCAGATCAGTTTGTCTGATTCTGGTTTGCTTGGCTGTTTTTAGTTAAACCCACTGAACAGTCATTCGCACAAGCTTCAGCCGGTTCTGGTCAGGGCACCGAAACATTGACTGCTTCAAGTGTCCCAGCGACATCTGTACCCGGCCTGTCTGCTGTTTCTGCGGTTCCTGAATCCAGTCGCACTACTTCACAGGTTGAAGCAATTGGACGTGAGTACTTCAGATATTAACTTTTGACTTGTAGAGCATATGTTTTCATGTTTAATTTGATGACAGTTATGATTTTATATGTACTGGTAATTATGGTTATAATAGTACCAATAATATTGGTAATAAGAATAAAGCTGGTCATTTCAGAGCCCCAGGTCTGTACATCTGGATCAACTTCGACCTCTGTTGCAGCCAGCACCTCAGCTCCGTCGTCAGGTGACTTTGGTGGACCAATACGAGCCACAACGCCGATGTGGCGATGCAGTCGAGTGATGCATGTTCAGAGAGACAACCAAACAACTGTTCTGTCATCACTGGAAGGCATTGTAGATCAGGTAACATATCAGGTCTTCTTCTTAGATGACACATACACCAAAGCCACTGTGTGATGATAATAATAATAATAATTATAATAATATCTTTGTTTATTAATTCAAGCTGACAAGTACGCAGTAAGATTACATGATATAGTAGTAACAGCCGATAACAAGTTTTACAGGAGTCGAATTTAACCGTACGGCAGCCATGCAAGGCGCCCATCTGTTACACTACTGCTCATTTTACAATCGCCACCTAGGGAAAGAAGGCTGAGTTAACCTTTGGGGCTAGCGGGTATCGAACCCGCGTCCCTCTGATCTTCATGCCCGCGTGTTACCATTCAACCATCTCTCCGCCCCGCATCATTGTAACAGTTCTGATATACTATTGTTGTCAAGGCCATTGTTCCCAAATTTAATTTAAAGCATTACAAATAGCACAACCTCGCTATAAGATGGTTTTAGGTATGGCTTCCAAGTGTAGCATTATAGGGAGCATCTTTCAGATTGAACTGAACAGATTGGTTCAGTACATGGCATATGTTTCTGTAGATGGTCTGGTTCAGGGAGAATTGGCATGAGGAGGTGTTACGCCAGCTGCGCCAGGGACTTGCCAAGTGCTATGCAGTGGCATTCGAGAATCGTGCGTCAGTTAGCGAGGCAGCTGTTACACCCCACACGCTCAACTTTATGCGCAAACTCGTACAGACATTTGGAGTTGGTGTGGACACAGTGTCTAGCGTGACAACAACCTACAGCAGTGCAGCGTCTGAGTCCCTTGCCCGTCGAGTTCAGGCAACTGCCGAGGATCCCATCTTCCAGAGGATGAAAAACCAATTCACAGCTGACTTTGATTTCAGGTATTTTATGTTTTTAAATAATTCATATATATATATATATATATATACACCGTGTCTCAAAATAAACTGTGCAAAATTGTTTCTGTCAGAACTTCGTCAAATTTCCACCAATTTTAATAATTTTTGGTAGGTAGATGGCAAAATGGCTGAAATTTTATGCTATACATAAATTTTCCACCTCACCTGACTCATGTCACCGCACTACCTTGTTAAACACAGATGTACCAATTTCTTATATAACGCTTAAATTTTATTACATCTGACGACTTAATTAGCACGCAGTAAAGTAAAATATGGTTTACTTAGCAGAGTTTTTAATTGTTACGACAGATCTGCTTAAAAGTGTTGGAATTGGTGCTCGAAATGTGCCCCGCTTACACGGACACAAGCGCTTAGACGGTGACGCCACTGGCCGATAGCAGCATCAACGATCGACTGGTCAAAGCGAGCCCAATCGTCGATCAGACGCGTTTTGAGTTCGTCGACGTTGGCTATTCTGGAGCGGTTAACCTTTTCCTGTAGCACACTCCATATGCTATAGTCGACTGGGTTAAGATCCGGTGAATTCGACGGCCACAGTGTTGGAGGTATGAAGTCGGGCATTTCTCGCTCCAGGAAAGAGACAGTGTTGCGTGCTCGATGCGCCGGAGCGCCATCCTGTTGAAAGACAAAAACTCGCTCTGGGATATTCGGTGTATGTCTGGCAGTAGCTTCTGGGCAAGAAGGTTGTCGCCATAGTAGGCCCCATTAACTTTGACACCCGGCTCGATGAAATGGATTTCAGTGCAGCCAAGTTTCGAGACGCTAGTTGTTAAAATTTAAGCTTAATATAAGAAATTGGCACATCTGTGTTTAACAAGGTAGTGCGGTGACATGAGTCAGGTGAGGTGGAAAATTTGTGTATAGCATAAAATTTCAGCCATTTTGCCATCTACCTACCAAAAATTATTAAATTTGGTAGAAATTTGACGAAGTTCTGACAGAAACAATTTTGCACAGTTTATTTTGAGACACGGTGTATATATATATATATATATATATATATATATATATATATATATATATATATATATATATATATATATATATATATATATATATATATATATACATATGAATCGACTATTAGCTACTCATGATTATACTCTGCACCATAGCTACTCACTCTGTATCTCAGCCCCTATGCGTGCTAGATTCATAGCGCAAAGCTTAAAAGGTCATAGATGACATACGTAGCCACCACTGGAACTGCCTTGGGGCTAATGCACGCCGATTCTGATATAGTTTTTTTCCTGAGTAGGCAACGTTTCACCACGCAAGAAGACTACCTTGGCCACTCAATACCATATGTTCTCCAAGGTATAACTTTTATACCAGAGTATATTATAGCAAGAAATTAACCATAGTCACTCAGTGTTATATGTTCCCCAAGGTATAATTATTATACCAGAGTATATTATAGCAAGAAACTAACCATACTCACTCAGTGCTATATGTTCCCCAAGGTATAATTATTATACCAGAGTATATTATAGCAAGAAACTAACCATACTCACTCAGTGTTATATGTTCCCCAAGGTATAATTATTATACCAGAGTATATTATAGCAAGAAACTAACCATACTCACTCAGTGTTATATGTTCCCCAAGGTATAATTATTATACCAGAGTATATTATAGCAAGAAACTAACCATACTCACTCAGTGTTATATGTTCCCCAAGGTATAATTATTATACCAGAGTATATTATAGCAAGAAACTAACCATAATCGCTCAGTGTTATATGTTCCCCCAGGTATAGTTATTTCATCAGAGTATATTATAGCAAGAAATTAACCGTAGTCACTCAGTGATATATGTTCTGCAACGTATAAATTTTACACCACAGTATATTATAGCAAGAAATAAACCATAATCAGTGTTATACGTATATTTTCCAACGTATAATTTTGCTGTGTAATTAGGCGTCCTACTTAGTTTGAAAACTACCTTAGCCACTCAATACTATACGTGCATTTCGTCTTGCAGCCCCGAGGGAATGGAATTGCCTACTTATCTCTTGTTCGATGATCGAACTCTATCTCTTTAAGAACACCTGAAAACTACTTTTCATTGGCTTTTAAACATCTGGATATCTAACTGGACTTCTCCTGGCGACTTACTTGCTGCGAGTCATGTTCGCATTCATGTGTGACTTTGCGTGCGTCAAAAATGTTCGTAATAAATAAGTAAATAAATAAAATAAATATGTTTCACAAGGTACCATTTTTATACCATCTATACAGAACTATTATAACACGGAATTCCTGAAGCATAAAAATGACCTAAAAAACCTGGTCAACTATAAGATTGGTGCTGAACTGAACCGTAGTCACTCAGTGATATATGTTCTGCAACGTATAAATTTTACACCACAGTATATTATAGCAAGAAATAAACCATAATCAGAACCAGAGTCCACATGACTCAGCTATATATAGGATCATTAAACAGGGATGGTCACTTTATAATGGATAATGCATTATTAATGCAATGATAGCATATACACTGTAGTTTAAAATGTGCACTTTACCCAGGTAGCCAAAAGACTTTGTGAAAAGATTCCAGATACTTGCTCCTCCTTCTCTGACTACCTCCGGCCTTCTCCTCCTTCATCGTTGGCATTGTACCCTACTGCTACTAGTGCAGAAGAGATTATGTCTATGCACTCAACAATGAAAATATCTCACAGCATAGGACATGATTTACTTGATCCAGTTGTTATTGGCTCTAATTTTAATTATATTTCTAAGCCTTTGCCCAATATATACAACTGCTCAATGGCTAATGGTGTAGTACCTTTAAAAATTAAGCTGTCTACGGTTACTCCAATTTTCAAACAAGGTGATTAGGGAGGAACTACACAACTACAGGCCTATTTCTATTTTATAATTATTTGCAAAAATACTTGAAAAGGTAATTTACCATAGACTCTATGATTTCGTTGATAAACTGAAACTACTTTGTCCCTATCAACATGGATTCAGACCGGGTTATTCAACAACCCTATCCTTAATAAACATTCACGGCAAAATATCTCAAGCCATTGACAATAAGGAATTCGCTCTAGGAATCTTCCTCGGTCTGTCGAAGGCATTCGACACGGTGAATCATAAAATATTAATTAAAAAGCCTTTTAACTCTGGAGTAAGAAGACTTCCACTGGCTTGGTTTCAAGATTATCTCTCATCACGATACCAGCAAGTAAATGTAACGGGATTAGATCCTCATTTACATGGCTTGAGTTTGGAGTTCCTCAGGGGTTGGTCCTTGGACCATTATTATTTTTATTTATATCAATGATCTTCCTTGATCGTCTACCTTACTAAATTTTGTATTATTTGCTGACGACTCCAATGTATTCTATTCTAATGCCTCCTATAAGGACCTATTTGATATAACTAATAAAGAACTAATGCAAATAGGTTACTGGTATAAAGCCAACAAACTATCTTGAAACTTAAACAAAACCAATTACATCATATTATCAGCAAGGGGTATGATCAGAAACCATGCATTAGAAAAGCTTATAATTGACCGGACTGAAATTCCCCAGGTAGACTCGGTTGAATTCCTAGGGGTTTACCTTGACAGATATATCTAATCTGGAAAGAACATATTGAACAAATATCCCACAAAATAGCAAGGACTATTGGGGTGATAAAAAGAATCTCCTACTTACTATCATCTGAAATATTAAATACTCTATATTTTACTATGATTTACCCTTATCTGTATTACTGTTATCTGGTGTGGGCTTCTAACTATAGTTCTAGGCTTAGCAAATTAAATATACTACACAGAAGGATAATAAGAATAATAACTAAATCACACTATTAGGCTCATACTCATGATTTATTTATTTCTGAGTTTGAGAATACTTAAATTGGATAAATTACTTGAATGCCAAATTGGTATTTTTATGTATTCATCGATAAACAAATTACTACCCCATGAGTACTCTTGCTTGTTTACCATGAATTCCCAGGTGCATAATTATATAACAAGAAATGCACCTAACTTAAGAAGTGTTTTTGCTAGGACTAATATACGTAAATATTCTATTTTATGTAAGGGTCCACTAACGTGGAACTCAATATCTGCATGGGTCAGTTAAAGACTCTGCTAGTTTAAATACATTTAGACGTCAGTTAAAAGACTGGTTGCTATCAGATTAAA
Organism: Allolobophora icterica; assembly: GCA_963556255.1. Lineage (NCBI taxonomy): Eukaryota > Metazoa > Annelida > Clitellata > Crassiclitellata > Lumbricidae > Allolobophora > Allolobophora icterica. The sequence goes on along the minus strand of OY744606.1, from coordinate 41,371,666 downwards.
TTTTATAGTATAGATTACTAACAAATGGGTCAGATTTGTTTGTTTACTCATAACTTGAAATGCTACCAGGCTGAATCTAATACGATTGATGTTGGTGTACTGAACTCATCAACTTGGATGTACAAGAGTTGGAACAAACATAGATTGAACTAATCTAATATTACAATAATATTACTTCACAATTAAATTTACACTACATTACATTACCGAAGTTATTTCACTTCACTTGCTATTGCCCTATCTTTGCTCTGCTTCACTTTATTTTATTGTATCCTACATTGTATTAACGACGTTAACGTACTTAATCTCCTGGTCCTTATATTCGACTCCTATGTTGGGATTAACAAGCAATAGGGGGCTCGCCTTAACGTGACACCATCCCTTCTGGGTCTCCCTTTGTGTCCTATTAATATTTCCGATCCTTATCATTCAGGTTTCTTTTCTTTTATTAAAAATTCAGGCTCAGCACATACCAATGATACTAATCTAAGGAACACTTATTATTGCTTTGAAAATTTGGTAATCTTATGTATTAAAATAAACATGCTAATCTGATAAATTAATTAGTTGTGTATTGTTATTTAATACAAACATTGGTTTACTAAAAACAGATACTGTTTAATAGTATCTGTTAACGGTAAACGAGTCTTTAACTGGTAAAACAACCTGATGTTAAGGAATGTATGTATATCAAATGTGTGGACTAAAAAAATGTTCTGTTCTATTCTGTACCATAATATGATTATATTCCGAACCGTAGCTACTCATTACTCAGTATTAAAACTACCTCAGCCCCTCAGTAATATATGTTCTCCAAGGTATAATTTTATACCAGAAAATGATTATAATTTGAACCATAGCAACTCATTGTGTAGATAGAATTAGTACTTATCATTAATCGAAACGTTGAAACTTTCTAATAATACAATACAATACAACTAACAATTTGTTTACTCATAACTTTAAATATTACTATGTATTAAAAATACCTTAGCCACTCAGTACTATATGTTCCCCAAAGTATTCGTTTTACACCAGAATATGATTATATCCTGAACATTAGCTACTCATTGCTAAGTATTAAAACTACCTTAGCCACTCGGTACTATATGTTCCATAAGGTATAATAATTGTCAAGGACGGTCAACGAGTGTAATATAGTTACGTAGACCGAGCGATGACGTCATGTCTGTATTTTTTAAATCGCACAGACTGGAAGGACGCGTTATTATTGAACTGAACTTCGATTTTGAATTAGAAAGTTAAAAATAGCAAAAGTTCGATATCATAATATTATTGTGTTAGTTTGGTTGAGAAAGATTTAAGCATCATATTAGGCTTGTTTGAACGTTTGATGATAAAGAATTGAGCATCACATTACGTTGGTTTGAACGAACGCTAGCCATGGATTTAGTATTGCCCAACGCGTACACGTCGGCCGCAGCTTTCCTCTGGGGCGGTCAAACGGGTTGTAATGTCTACACGTCTACAGTAACCGGGCCTGTGACTAGAATCGACTATAGTAGACGAGGACTGATGGGTTCCGCTATCCTTCAGAACCCTTCCGCAGGAGACGTCGGTGGCAGTGCTGAACCGCCTATCGCTTCTACCTTTCATCACGATGGTCTCACAGACGACCGTAAGGACCATGTAGTGCTCGAACCGGCTGACCAACTGTACTTCATGAGACTCGCCAGAAGACTTGCGAGAAAGCCACCAAGCACATATCTCTGTCACTTGTGCTTTAAACCCGGGCACTTTATCCATATGTGCGCCCTGGCCCGGGCTCATGACGTCGGACTTACACCATATCAAGGAACCAACAGATGTTTTGGGGAGTACAAATGTTCCAAGTGCAAGCGAGTCTGGATGTCTGGCAGCAGTTGGGCTAATATGGGGCAAGAATGTATCAAGTGTAGAATAAATGTATACCCTCATAGACAGCGTCCTCTCGACAAGACTCTGTATTCTGGTGTTGACGAAAGGAGCAAGATTCATCCGCAGCATCTTTGCGAAAAGTGTAAGAAAAATGGCTTCCCCTGTCGCCGCGCCAGCTAAGCCACGTGAGAACGACGACTATGATCATGGCCTTGCGAACTTACATGTAAGCGATTGTGTACACGATTCTCCTATTAATCGACTTAAGCGATTTCTCTTCATTCATAGTTCACGAAGACTCTCTGAACTGGTTTGCTTTACAGGTGGATATCGCATGGACAGCATTAATTAACTGAGAGGCAGACGACCTATATTTCATTTGAACTAATTAATGTGGATGCTTTGAAACTTTTGCTATTGAGTTTGCAATTGAATTAGCTTAAAGATTGATTGACAAGTAGATAACAGTGCTCCGTAATTGATTTAGTGAACTGTCTTGAAACTCTTGTTATTGATAGGCGAAATCAGATTAACTTTCTGTTGAGCATTCATGTGCTGAATCTATTGAATTAGTTCAGAGAATGATTGACAGGTGGAAATACTGCTGATTAATTAATCTAGTCAATGCAGAATGTTTTGAAATTCTTACAATTAGTTTAGAGATTGATTGATAAGTGAAAAGCCTGCCGAGTAATTAACTTAATTAATGCGGAATATTCTGAAGTTCTTGCTACTAGTTTGAAGATTGATTGACAGGCAGATGACATGCCTGGTAACTGAACTAGTCGACGTGAAAAAGTTTAACGCTCATTGATTTAGCCTGAACATTGATAATTTGCTTGCAACTGAATTAGTGATTGATGTGAATTGCCATTGATTGGCAAAGCTAGACAAATTAGCTGTTTCAGTCAGCAACAGGCGATTGCTTCCTCAGTGTGACTTGTGAACAGTTGAGTTGAATATGTGCATTGGAACGTTAATCTTTTGATTAAATGAATTACTTTGTATGGTTAAGTTGAAAATGTGAACTGGGACCGATTAATTAATGCTATCATTGAATCACGTTGCATTAGTGGTTGATTGTTAGCATTGGAACTAGTTATTAAAACTACCTTAGCGACTCAATACTATATGATCCCCAAGGTATAGTTATAACATCAGAACATGATTATATTCTGGATCATACCTACTCATTGTGTAGACAGAATAATAACTTATAGTAATAGCATTAATCAAAACGTTGAAACTTGTTAATATTGATACTAGGTATTAAAACTACCTAAGCGATTCGGTACTATATGTTCCCCAAGGTATTGTTTTTACACAAGAATATGATTATATTATGAACCATAGGTACTCATTGTGTGGACAGAATTATTAATTATAGTAAAAGCATTTAGCAAACGTTGAAACTAGCTAATAATGCTACTACGTATTTAAACTACCTTAGTTACTCATTACTATATGTTCCATAAGATATAATTTTCATACCAGAATATGATTATATTCTGAACCATAGCTACTCATTGTGTGGACAGAATTATTACTTATAGTAACAGCATTAATGAAAACGTTGAAACTTGCAAATATTACTACTACGTATTAAAACTACCTTAGCCACTCAGAACTATATGTTCCATAAGGAATAATAATATTTATACATGAATATGATTATATTCTGAGCCGTAGCTACTCATTGTCTAGACAGATTTATTACTTATAGTAGTAGCATTAATGAAAACGTTGAAACTCGTTAATATTACTACGTATTAAAACTACCTTAGCCACTCAGAACTATATGTTCCATAAGGTATAATATTACACCAGAATATGATTATATTCTGAACCATAGCTACTCATTGTGTGGACAGAATTATTACTTATAGTAATAGCATTAATCTAAACGTTGAAACTTGCAAATATTACTACTACGTACTAAAACTACCTTAGCCACTCAGAACTATATGTTCCATAAGGTATAATATTCACACGAGAATATGATTATATTCTAAACCATAGCGACTCATTGTGTGGACAGAATTATTACTTATAGTAATAGCATTAATCAAAACGTTGAAACTTGCAAATATTACTACTACGTACTAAAACTACCTTAGCCACTCAGAACTATATGTTCCATAAGGTATAATATTCACACGAGAATATGATTATATTCTAAACCATAGCTACTCATTGCGTGGACAGAATTATTACTTATAGTAATAGCATTAATCAAAACGTTGAAACTTGCAAATATTACTACTACGTATTAAAACTACCTTAGCCACTCAGAACTATATGTTCCATAAGGTATAATATTCACACGAGAATATGATTATATTCTAAACCATAGCTACTCATTGCGTGGACAGAATTATTACATATAGTAATAGCATTAATCAAAACGTTGAAACCTGCTAATATTACTACTACGTAATAAAACTACCTCAGCCACTCAGGACTATATGTTCTATAAGGTATAATATTTATTTATACAAGAATATGATTATATTCTAAACCATAGCTACTCATTGCGTGGACAGAATTATTACATATAGTTATAGCATTAATCAAAACGTTGAAACCTGCTAATATTACTAATACGTATTAAAACTACCTTAGCCACTCAGAACTATATGTTCCATAAGGTATAATATTCACACGAGAATATGATTATATTCTAAACCATAGCGACTCATTGTGTGGACAGAATTATTACTTATAGTAATAGCATTAATCAAAACGTTGAAACTTGCAAATATTACTACTACGTACTAAAACTACCTTAGCCACTCAGAACTATATGTTCCATAAGGTATAATATTCACACGAGAATATGATTATATTCTAAACCATAGCTACTCATTGCGTGGACAGAATTATTACTTATAGTAATAGCATTAATCAAAACGTTGAAACTTGCAAATATTACTACTACGTATTAAAACTACCTTAGCCACTCAGAACTATATGTTCCATAAGGTATAATATTCACACGAGAGTATGATTATATTCTAAACCATAGCTACTCATTGCGTGGACAGAATTATTACATATAGTAATAGCATTAATCAAAACGTTGAAACCTGCTAATATTACTACTACGTAATAAAACTACCTCAGCCACTCAGGACTATATGTTCTATAAGTATAATATTTATTTATACAAGAATATGATTGTATTCTGAACCGTAGCTACTCATTGTGTGGACAGAATTATTACTTATAGTCATAGCATTAATCAGAACGTTGAAACTCGTTAATATTACTACTACGTATTAAAACTACCTTAGCCACTCAGAACTATATGTTCCGTAAGGAATAATATTGACACCAGAATATGATTATATTCTGAACCATGGCTACTCATTGTGTGGACAGAATTATTACTTATAGTAATAGCATTAATCAAAACGTTGGAACTCGTTAATATTACTACTACGTATTAAAACTACCTTAGCCACTCAGAACTATATGTTCCATAAGGTATAATATTACACCAGAATATGATTATATTCTGAACCATAGCTACTCATTGTGTGGACAGAATTATTACTTATAGTTATAGCATTGATCAAAACGTTGAAACTCGTTAATATTACTACTACGTATTAGAACTACCTTAGCCACTCAGAACTATATGTTCCACAAGGTATAATATTCACACGAGAATATGATTATATTCTAAACCATAGCTACTCATTGCGTGGACAGAATTATTACTTATAGTAATAGCATTACTCAGAACGTTGAAACTTGCAAATATTACTACTACGTATTAAAACTACCTTAGCCACTCAGAACTATATGTTCCATAAGGTATAATATTCACACGAGAATATGATTATATTCTAAACCATAGCTACTCATTGCGTGGACAGAATTATTACATATAGTTATAGCATTAATCAAAACGTTGAAACCTGCTAATATTACTACTACGTATTAAAACTACCTCAGCCACTCAGGACTATATGTTCTATAAGGTATAATATTTATTTATACAAGAATATGATTGTATTCTGAACCGTAGCTACTCATTGTGTGGACAGAATTATTACTTATAGTTATAGCATTAATCAAAACGTTGAAACTCGTTAATATTACTACTACGTATTAGAACTACCTTAGCCACTCAGAACTATATGTTCCGTAAGGTATAATATTCACACGAGAATATGATTATATTCTGAACCATAGCTACTCATTGTGTGGACAAAATTATTACTTATAGTAATAGCATTAATCAAAACGTTGAAACTTGAAAATATTACTAATACGTATTAAAACTACCTTAGCCACTCAGAACTATATGTTCCATAAGGTATAATATTCACACGAGAATATGATTATATTCTAAACCATAGCTACTCATTGCGTGGACAGAATTATTACTTATAGTAATAGCATTAATCAAAACGTTGAAACTTGCAAATATTACTACTACGTATTAAAACTACCTTAGCCACTCAGAACTATATGTTCCATAAGGTATAATATTCACACGAGAATATGATTATATTCTAAACCATAGCTACTCATTGCGTGGACAGAATTATTACATATAGTAATAGCATTAATCAAAACGTTGAAACCTGCTAATATTACTACTACGTAATAAAACTACCTCAGCCACTCAGGACTATATGTTCTATAAGTATAATATTTATTTATACAAGAATATGATTGTATTCTGAACCGTAGCTACTCATTGTGTGGACAGAATTATTACTTATAGTCATAGCATTAATCAGAACGTTGAAACTCGTTAATATTACTACTACGTATTAAAACTACCTTAGCCACTCAGAACTATATGTTCCGTAAGGAATAATATTGACACCAGAATATGATTATATTCTGAACCATGGCTACTCATTGTGTGGACAGAATTATTACTTATAGTAATAGCATTAATCAAAACGTTGAAACTTGTTAATATTGATACTAGGTATTAAAACTACCTAAGCGATTCGGTACTATATGTTCCCCAAGGTATTGTTTTTACACAAGAATATGATTATATTATGAACCATAGGTACTCATTGTGTGGACAGAATTATTAATTATAGTAAAAGCATTTAGCAAACGTTGAAACTAGCTAATAATCCTACTACGTATTTAAACTACCTTAGTTACTCATTACTATATGTTCCATAAGATATAATTTTCATACCAGAATATGATTATATTCTGAACCATAGCTACTCATTGTGTGGACAGAATTATTACTTATAGTAACAGCATTAATGAAAACGTTGAAACTTGCAAATATTACTACTACGTATTAAAACTACCTTAGCCACTCAGAACTATATGTTCCATAAGGAATAATAATATTTATACATGAATATGATTATATTCTGAGCCGTAGCTACTCATTGTCTAGACAGATTTATTACTTATAGTAGTAGCATTAATGAAAACGTTGAAACTCGTTAATATTACTACGTATTGAAACTACCTTAGCCACTCAGAACTATATGTTCCATAAGGTATAATATTACACCAGAATATGATTATATTCTGAACCATAGCTACTCATTGTGTGGACAGAATTATTACTTATAGTAATAGCATTAATCTAAACGTTGAAACTTGCAAATATTACTACTACGTACTAAAACTACCTTAGCCACTCAGAACTATATGTTCCATAAGGTATAATATTCACACGAGAATATGATTATATTCTAAACCATAGCGACTCATTGTGTGGACAGAATTATTACTTATAGTAATAGCATTAATCAAAACGTTGAAACTTGCAAATATTACTACTACGTACTAAAACTACCTTAGCCACTCAGAACTATATGTTCCATAAGGTATAATATTCACACGAGAATATGATTATATTCTAAACCATAGCTACTCATTGCGTGGACAGAATTATTACTTATAGTAATAGCATTATTCAAAACGTTGAAACTTGCAAATATTACTACTACGTATTAAAACTACCTTAGCCACTCAGAACTATATGTTCCATAAGGTATAATATTCACACGAGAATATGATTATATTCTAAACCATAGCTACTCATTGCGTGGACAGAATTATTACATATAGTAATAGCATTAATCAAAACGTTGAAACCTGCTAATATTACTACTACGTAATAAAACTACCTCAGCCACTCAGGACTATATGTTCTATAAGTATAATATTTATTTATACAAGAATATGATTGTATTCTGAACCGTAGCTACTCATTGTGTGGACATAATTATTACTTATAGTCATAGCATTAATCAAAACGTTGAAACTCGTTAATATTACTACTACGTATTAAAACTACCTTAGCCACTCAGAACTATATGTTCCGTAAGGAATAATATTGACACCAGAATATGATTATATTCTGAACCATGGCTACTCATTGTGTGGACAGAATTATTACTTATAGTAATAGCATTAATCAAAACGTTGGAACTCGTTAATATTACTACTACGTATTAAAACTACCTTAGCCACTCAGAACTATATGTTCCATAAGGTATAATATTACACCAGAATATGATTATATTCTGAACCATAGCTACTCATTGTGTGGACAGAATTATTACTTATAGTTATAGCATTAATCAAAACGTTGAAACTCGTTAATATTACTACTACGTATTAGAACTACCTTAGCCACTCAGAACTATATGTTCCATAAGGTATAATATTCACACGAGAATATGATTATATTCTAAACCATAGCTACTCATTGCGTGGACAGAATTATTACTTATAGTAATAGCATTACTCAGAACGTTGAAACTTGCAAATATTACTACTACGTATTAAAACTACCTTAGCCACTCAGAACTATATGTTCCATAAGGTATAATATTCACACGAGAATATGATTATATTCTAAACCATAGCTACTCATTGCGTGGACAGAATTATTACATATAGTTATAGCATTAATCAAAACGTTGAAACCTGCTAATATTACTACTACGTATTAAAACTACCTCAGCCACTCAGGACTATATGTTCTATAAGGTATAATATTTATTTATACAAGAATATGATTGTATTCTGAACCGTAGCTACTCATTGTGTGGACAGAATTATTACTTATAGTAATAGTATTAATCAAAACGTTGAAACTCGTTAATATTACTACTACGTATTAAAACTACCTTAGCCACTCAGAACTATATGTTCCGTAAGGAATAATATTGACACCAGAATATGATTATATTCTGAACCATGGCTACTCATTGTGTGGACAGAATTATTACTTATAGTAATAGCATTAATCAAAACGTTGAAACCTGCTAATATTACTACTACGTAATAAAACTACCTTAGCCACTCAGGACTATATGTTCCATAAGGCATAATATTATTAATACATGAATATGATTATATGCTGAACCATAGCTACTCATTGTGTGGACAGAATTATTACTTATAGCAATAGCATTAATCAAAACGTTGAAACTTGCAAATATTACTACTACGTATTAAAACTACCACTCAGTACTATATGTTCTCCAAGGTATAATTTTTACACCAGCATATATGGTTATATTCTGAACCATAGCTACTCAGTACACATTTTGAACAAGTATATGATTATATTCTGAACCAGAGCTACTCAGTACTCATCCACTAGATTTAACCGGCGAAAAAATAGGACACAATTTTTGGTTTACATTGATAATTGAAAAAGTTATGCAGAAAATTCAACAAAAACGTTGAAGCTTGTTAATTTTGGTACTATGTAAGGCTCGGTAATTTGTTTTAAAAACAAGCCGCCTTATTTTATAAATATATGGAATATATACTTGGAGTATCCGAGGTCTTGTTTTTCACCAGGCCTGATATAGGAGGTCGAATTTCAGATAAAATTTCCTTCTAATCTTCTTGCATTCTAGGTTTCTCCATGGGATGTCTGGCAATTGACTACGTCAGGAATCGGGTACCATTTTGATTTCTGTTAAGAAACACTTCTGAGTATTTTTTTCAGGCTCTCAAACGTTAACTACTCACCAAAAATGAAGAGTTAACGACAAAGAGTAGATAGCGTATATGTTTCATAGCATGAAATGAGTAGCTAATGTGCGATTAACACTAATATATATATATATATATATATATATATATATATATATATATATATATATATATATATATATATATATATATATATATATATATATATATATGAATCTACTGTATAATTAATCTTCATTCATTCATTCTAAGGATTTGATATAGTGCCTCTTCAAGATACCTGATACCTACTGAGAGGCGCATCCAGCTCAGCCACAGCTAAAGAAATGAGACTTGAGAGACTTACAAAAAGCAGGCGAGTTTACCAGTGGCAGCAAGTGCAGGTTAAAGGTAGGCCATTCCAGATGGAGGGTCCTACAACCGAAAAGGCCCGACACTGTCTAATAGCAGTGCGAGCATGGGGGACTAAAAGCTCCCCTTGCCGAAGAGCGGAGAGATCGACGAGCATCAACTGATAGTATTGAACACTTGGGTTATAAGTTAAAGATCTGTGCAAATGACAACATGACTGGAGGGTGAAACCTGTACATTCTGCACACATAATCACTGTTTAATATGTTGCTATTTAATAACAACTTTGTATTCATTGATAGTCTGGTGATTGACATGCTGTGCTTACTATCTTTTCTGAAGAATATTGATTTGTTTTACCGTAAACAGATTTATTAACAATGTTGTCTAGTTTTTTGATGGGTTGTTTGTTTGTCAGCATTCCTGGATCTACAAAACTTCACAACCTCATAAACAAGCTGAAGAAATGGATAAAGATTCTGGAGGCAAAGATCAAGATGTTACCAAGCTCCTTCCTTCTGGAAGAGCGATGTCGGTTCCTAAGCACATTCTCTTTGAGCACGGCTGAAGTGGAACTGCCTGGTGAATTCCTCATCCCCAAGGTTCTTCACATTCTTTAGTCATCCACAAACCTCAGCTGAGAGTTTTCATAATGCACAAGATGGTTTCTGATAGTAGTGCACTACATTTTATCTGATTACACTTCTTCGATGGCTGTAGTTGGCATTATCTCATTACTGCCTACTTCATGTCCAAGTGTGATTCTTGGTGGCTAAGTAGAGTTGCCTACACACAACATCCAGGCAGATCATTACAGCTGTTATTTCATAGCTTAGAAAAATGTGGTCCCGGTTGTACGAGTGAATTATTATTATGTCTTTGTTGTGCTAGAGCTTGGCACTCCCTAGGCCAGGATTGTGCTAATAAGAGCATTTTATGGATGTACAGTTGCTGTTTACATGATTTTTCAATTTCAGTTATCTAAAGAATACATGGAACATTTTAAATTGATTTTAAAGAACAGAGCGTCACTTAACAAAATCTTACTAGCTCTGTTGAAATCTTCGTGGTATTATTGCTGAAATTTTTTAATTTCTTCAACCTACTTTCATAGCATCCTGAATGATGTGATTCCTGATGAAAAGTATGATAAAGCATGTTTATATGTTAAACTGCACCAGATCTGATACTTAAATGCCAGTGAAAGTGTTGTGTCTTTTTACTTTGCCACTGTTATTTTCAGACATAATGATCTATTGGTCACAAACTGTGAACCTATCCTATTTCTGTCTTACAGCATGGCCACTATTATGTTAAAATTGAGCGTTTCCTGCCTCGTGTTGACATCGTACACAAACACAGCGCTGCTGCGCGCAGGCTATACATCCGAGGTCACAATGGAAAGGTGAGCTTATGAGAAAAATGTGCTACATAATATTATGTCTGGAATGTTGCATGGACAGACACCTTTCAGGCCTGCTTTAATGTGAACAGGATCTATGTATAATAAGTTATTAAGTAAATAAACAAGCAAGTGTCCATTTTTAGTAGATTATTTATTTTGTAGTTCATTTTTGGCTGTGGATATTCAGTTGTTGCTTGCATTTATGTTAAAGAAGTATTGTTGACAAAAATCCAGACTGCACAGAATCCATACCTAGTACGGGATTATGTACAGGTAGCAGCTAACTAGGTGGAGCTGGTTAATGGTTCTCCTACCTCGGTTCTTGTTGTGCAGCTGATTGCAGCAGACCTGAAACAAGGAGGCACAGGCTGTTTGGGCACATCATGCATGGCAATAGTGAACAGACTGTGCCAGAGTTCTTTGAGCTCTGATGTCTGGCCCTCTTCAAGAGGTTGGAAGAGGCCGACTGGACACCTTTGCCACATATGGATGCAATTGGTGGTGTCTGAAGTGAGCCCAGTGAATTTTGAACTACACACGGCTTGGAGACTAGCCCAGAATAGAGACGGGTAGCAACGTGTTGTGCAAACAGCAACACTTCAGACAGTGACATGCCACAGATATGCAGATGTTGATTATAAGTATTGCTGAGTGATGAGCCACAATTTCAGTCTCGGTGAATTTGTTCTGATTCATTTTAGCAATTGGTTACTTATAAACAGAGTACGAAGTTCAAGTAAATGGATTTATTTGCGTTAAAAAGTTGACAGTTTGGCTGATTGTTGTAGGTGTACCCATACCTTATCGTCAATGATGCATGCATGACAGAGTCTCGTAGAGAAGAACGTGTCTTACAACTACTGCGTTTCCTCAATCACTTCCTTATCAAGCAGAAGGTATTTTGTTTTCTTGTCACTGCTCGTCTAAAGGTCAAAAGGCCAGTCAGTACGCATTGTTGTTCCTATGCCAGTGACTGTTTTTATCCAGTCTGCCATAACCTTAGAACTGAAATAGATGGACTTATCTGGACCTGTCCTATTAGGATATAATTTCTTAAAGCAATTCTTCTGACTCAAATCATTTTTTTAAATGCTGTTTATTGTGTGTAATTGAAGGAAACAAATAGAAGACAGCTGCATTTTGTCGTACCGCGTGTGATTCCATTCTCTCCACAGATGAGATTTGTGGAAGATAATCCAGCTTCCATCTCGTTGCTTGACATATACAAACAGGTAACATCGTCACAGTTTGGATGTTTATCTTCCAGGATACATTTGGTTATGCCTAATTAGTTTTGTTATAAACTTGCGTTGGCTTACACTTCATCTAGATGTTTTGTGGATTTGTCAACAATGTAAATGTATAAAGAATGATTCTTTTATTTTAATTTAATTATATGACAACTTTTATTTGTGAACAGGATTTTTATTAATTTTAACTATGTACCTGTGTGCCTGAGGCAGTTTTAGTAAGAAACTGGGGATAATATATGAGTATTTGAACAATATCTTTGGAAAATAAAATTGCTAAAATTATTCTCAGATCCCCTACATTAAAACTTTAAATATTTAAAGGCACAGTTGGTCAGGTGATAATTTCGGATTTGAATAAAAGAGCGTAATTTGAGATATATCAGTTTACTGACAAACTGTGTAGCAAAGTAGGCTTAGTTGTGCTGTTGTTTATTTAGCTGCATCTTGTTGAATAACCTGTACATTTTTCAACCACATTGTTCCTTAATATTAGTTCGACAAACAGAAACACTAGATTTCTAGTAATTAACCTTATTAATGTGGAGTAATCAGGTGGTTTGGTATCGTGTAGATGAATGGTTTGACATTAGCTTTATCTGTACCTGTAGAAGACTAACAAAGGTGCTGGAGAGCACGACATACCAATAGCTCGCTATTACGAGCGCCTGGCAACTATTCAGGCTCGTGGGTCTCAGCCAAGCCACCAGGTTCTGTGTGACATCTTGAAGGAAGTCCAGGCGAACATGGTTCCTCGACAGTTGTTGAAGGAGTGGGCTCAGCACCGGTTCCCAGATGCCACTGATTACTGGACATTTAGAAAGAATGTAAGAGAATCTCTGCGATTTCGGCTTAAATCAAAGTTCTGTTGTAATGTAACACGTTTTTAATTTGCTGGGATGAAAACATTCGTAAGGACATAAATGACTATTTTCATATTACTATTTATGTTTTCATCATTGTCTAGATCAGTGTTGTTGCCAGTTTTAGTTAATTAATTGAATGCCATCTTTTGAAGTTAATTTGAGTTTGGTCTAAGTAATAGACTGTTATGTCATCATGTAATGAGGCCGTGGCAACTTTCACTTTTCTCAGCTTTGATTTGGTTTTGGATTTGGCAAAAGTGACAGTTGATATAGTTACCTTACAAATTTTAATGAATGAACAGGGCACTGAAGACTGAGTTACTAATTTAACTAATAACAAGAGTAATCAAATTGTTATAGAAATATTTTAATCTGCTACTTAATTTTTCAGTTGTCTGGAAGAATTCATTGTACAAATTCTTGGATTGCAGTTGTCAGTTTTGAGGCTAAATCAGAAGTGTTAATTGTATTAAAATACTTCAAATCAGAGTGTGTAGTTTGGAGTTTATCCTATGAGTAACATTACAAAACTTTGATCAAGGTATCTGATGGTATCATACAGTGAGAGTGTTTTGTCAGCTGTGAATTTATGCTGTTCTTGTAGATAACTAACCATCTGGCGATCTGGGGATTTGCTGAATTCATTCTGCACCTCACTCGCATGAATCCTGACATGATGTATCTCCATCAAGACAGTGGATTCATGAATGTCTCCTATTTCAAATTTGACACGGATGACCAATCTGGTTGGTACTGCTGTTGTCATTTCACCATTAATCATACAATATGCAATATTTGTATAACTTGGTATCAGTGTAACACAATACATCTAAACTTCAGCCCATCCTTAATGCTGCTGCTCGCCTCATAGGGGGCATCATGAAGTTTGCCCATATATCTTCCTACATCCGGGACTCCCTTCGCTGGCTTCCCATTCACCAACGCATCCAATTTAAGGTCCTTTCCCTCATGCGTAACTGTCTTGTTGGCTCAGCTCCGCTGTATCTCAGGGCTTACTGCACCCCAGTTTCCAGTTTGTCTGGTCGGGCCTCTCTCCGGTCATCTGCCCGTGGCCACTTGCTAATTCCTTGGATGCGCACTGCTACTGCCCAGTCCAGTAGTTTTGCGGTTGTGGGCCCTTCCAGCTGGAACAGCCTCCCTCAAGGCTTTAGGCTTGTCCTCCTCTCTCTCTCTCCTGCCCAGTTTCGCAAGCGCCTGAAAACATTTCTCTTTGTCAGTGAAGACACTGACCCGGGTCGGGAGCGCCTCTGATTATGAGTGGCGCTATATAAATTCTCGATTACAATTACAATTACAATGATGCATATTACTGTTCCTTAACAAGTTCTGTGCTCTAACAATCTGATGGTTTATTTCTTGCCAAAACTTTGCATTTTTAATAGGTGTGTAACGAATTGTAGTGCTAATATTTTAGAGTAGTAATCAGGCTAATTATAATTTTGTTTCTGGAAAGTTGTTCTGTATTTCAGGCGACCTCAATGCCAATCGCCCAGTGCCTTTCCGCCTGACGCCAAACCTCGCGGAGTTTCTGACTCAGATCGGAATAACTGGTCCTTTGACGGCTTCTATGGTTGCAGCTGCTCGTTGTTTTGTTTATCCATCATACAAGCTGTCCAGTTACTTGTCAGCAATTCTCAGGGATGAATACATTACTTGGCACAAAAAGGTTAACAATGGTGCTAAATTTAACTTCATGAATACTGGATACATGTATATTGCGCCTTTTTATGTGTAGCTGATGCTTTGGTTTTCATAACCAAGTTGAAGCATTGAATCCTAGAGTGTTTTGTGAGGCCAGACAACTCTACCTTAATGTTTCGTTGGTTGTGCTGTTGCCATTTCACCTATTGTTTAAATTGTAAAGGTCCTGAAAATCGTTATCATGTCTCTTTATATTGCTGTTGATGAGATGTATCAAATAATGTTCAGTTATCTTAACTTAGTTTATTTACAAAGAAGACTGTGTCAATACTTGATAATGTAGCCTTTTGCATCAGTCGGTTATCCTGAACTCGCCTGCCAATTATTCATCTCATTCACATCTATATCTGTAATTTTTGCACCTTCAGTTACTCATAGGTTGTAGCTGTCTGAGGTTAAGGAACTTTATAATAGTTGATCAAATGGGTTAGAATCAATCAGTTGATCGGAATCTTGGTTGAGCTTTCCAAATGCTCTTCATACCTTTTGCATGGTGTGTGTTGATGGTAGTAATTCTGGTAGTAATTCTGGTCATTGTTGTTGGTTCTGTTAAATGCAATAGAAGCAGGAGGAGTTGAACTTGGGTGGAGCAAATGGACCGCCCGACCTGGAAGGAGAGGTCCTCATTCAGATGGTTACCAAAGCAGTTCAAGCCATTATAACACGACTTCACAGTAAGCTTCCAAATTACTTTGTTGCATTTTAGCACAGAAATGTCATCATCTTTAGACCAGTCATTGGTATAATTTGACTTGTGGGCCTTCTCCTGTTAGCTAACAAGCTTCGCAGAACGTGCAAGCCCACCCAGAATATGCAGAGATTGGTGTGCACTGTGTGGAACATTTATTCCCTCTGTACATCTGCATGGAATATTTGCACTGTTTACATATATGCAAATAATAATAATAAGACAATTTACAATGTATAGCGCCATATCACACTGAGGCTGAAGGAAAAGGTGCTGTACATTAGTTCAAACAATCAATGACCGTCATATGATACTTTAAAAAGATAAGTCTTGACCTGTGATTTGATATTCACATAATCGGGACGACTGTTCCATGCAGTGGGTGTAGCGACAGAAGGAACAGTCACCAAACCTCATTATATTGAAGACCATGGCACTTGTAGTTGATTTTAGATGAGGATTCTAGCCGACATCTGTTCCAGTTGTCTGCGACTCGTATGCAGAAGTCAGAGATGTAGTCGGGCTTAAGGTCATACAGTGCTTTATAGGTGGTCAAGCAGTTTGTAGGTAATCCGCTGGGGGACATGCAGCAAGTTGTGCAGCAGATCAGTGACTTTATCAGATGGTGTCTGGCCATATATGAGACAGTGGTCTACTCCACAATTAAATTGATATTTTTTTAGATTTTTTACCACGTGATATAATGAGAGAGTTTTACAGCCTGCATGTATAAGTCTTGGCCGATGCAAATTTGGCTTCTATACTATGGATTATACATAATTTTAGAGCCACACTCCAGAATTTAAAGTGTTCACATGGTCACTCTGCCAAAATATTGCCAATCCCTGTTTTAAATGATGTAGGAATATGACTACTAACACCACATGAGTTTTATTGTTGTCTTGATGATATATTGCAGTAGAACTGTAATTGCATTATTTAATATTTATGTTACTGTTTTGGTTGTTATGGTTTGATACATGTGTATTTCCAACATGTACATCACTATTCACAGCCCATTATGTTCCTGCAGCCTTCGCATTATTCAGCTGAGCCTTAGATTCAGCTTTATAGTCCTTCCATGTATAATTAGTTATTAAAATAAATTAATTAGGAAACCACTGATAAAGAAATCGTTCCTTAACTTCCATCATCATACATGACTAACTGATTAGTTCATAGTATCATAGTTATTTCAGCATAGATCTGGCTAACTTAACGGACTATTAAAAACTATTGTTTCAGATCTGGCAGTGTTTGAAGGTGCTGAAACCCGTGTCAGCACTCTGATTGCTGCCGCCAACAGCCCGGACAACCTCTGCCGCATGGATCCTGCTTGGCATCCTTGGCTGTAGAAAAAAGACATTTCAACATGATTAACTTCCTGGCAAATGTGTTGACATGTTTGAGACTGATTTTCTGGAAAGACTTAGGAGTACTGAACTGTTTGTTTGTCAGTGACAGCTGGGTGCTTAGCGTGTTTCTAACTATTGTGACGTTTTTGCAATTACTCTTTGCAAAACAGTTGTATTTGTCATAACAAGTCCTTAATTAGCCACAAGATTTGCAACTTGCAAAGTTCATGAGTGCATTTGTTCATCTTGGAACAGTGCAGAATGGACAACAAACATTTATGAAGTGATTTGTAAATTAGTTACCTGTTTGCTGTTGTAACAAGTAACATGTTACACAGCAATTTAAAGCCGCTTTTTTAATTGATGATGTGACATGACTCCATTTTCCAGTTCATTGTAGGTTAGTTGATCATTAAGATCAATTGAACGTAAGGACCACACAGATCTGCATTCCCTGCATGTGTTTATTTGACCAATCAACAACGCAAGAGTATAGAAGCCACTAACAAAGTTTTGCACACAAGAAGTACCATGCTTTTGCGTTTACTATGTGATTTTGTTCCAGCAAGAAAAGCAACAAGAAATTTGTCAAGTGCATTAGCACACACTGTTTTTAAACATACAATGTTTAATTTGAAGCAGGCAAATGAATTCGACCTTAATGCATTGGCACACAATATTACGCTGTTTTACAATGTCTTACTACATAAGTTCCATGTCCAAAGTTACAAACATTTAAATTATATGTTACTTGATTTTTTCACACCATTGATCATTTGCATCTTGGAAAAGATAATTATTAGTCGTTATACGTCAATGTAGCATGCACAAAGATATCAGTGGTTAAAATGGAGTGGGTGAGGTGTGGTCTTAGGTTTGCATTTTCAAGCAGTGGAGTACTTGTACTTGAGGGAACATGATAGGGGTTACATCTTCTGCTTGGTTACTTATAGTGGAGTTGGTGGACTGGTTGGCATGCAGGACTGTTATGCCATTGATCAGGTTTTCCACATCCCATCAGGATAGCTTAAGGGAGTGCCACTCCTGTTGTCTTCTATGTGGAGCACTCCTGTAACATTGTTTCTTTTAAAATGCGAAACTGTATGTTGTTGAGACTTGTATCTTGCATAGATCTTTGTTCTTTATGTATGAAGCTGATTAAACTTGTGTCCAATTATTGCTTGACTACATTTGCAAAAGATCCAATTGTTGTTTACGTTTAAGTTGAAATAAAACAACACATCTGAAACCCTGGAAGATGAGGCATAGCCAGTTACAATGATTCACAAATATAGCTTCACAAATTAATTAACACAACACTCCAATGTAAACTAGTAAGTACAATGCTTGTAAAGTGTTGTCTCCTACTGTGACAAACTCCTGCTAAGCTTAAGGCTGACAAGCTGTTGCACAGAATACCGGTAATACATCGACAGTAATAACCCCCACGTCACTGGTATTTCATGAACAAGGCATCAATTGATGATGCACTAAAAAAGATAGAAGTTCAATTGTTGCCATAGAGGTGTGTTGGATATATCTGTTGAAAGAAATAAGTCTTAAAGCCACACATGCAGTAAGTTTCAGAGACTGTAGGCAGTTAATATTATGCACATATTCTAGATTACTAATCTCATGAAAGGATTTAGTAACAGAATTTATGCATCTTTCCTTTTTCATTAAAACAAATCACTTCTAGACAACTTAAAATAAGTTCTTTTGAAAATGAATGCTTGTAATGTGTCTGATTGTGTGTGGTCAATCGTAACTCAAAATTTCTAAACGATGTGGCACTTGAAAGCCAAACGCAGGGCACCAACTGTGTCGAGTTAGAGGGGTTGCCAGAGATATCAAAAGAGTGGTTCCTAGAGTGAGGAGGCAGAGAAGCTGCAATGGTGATTTTCACTTAGGTCGAGCTGACAAAGTTTTATGTAGCAGAAACTTGAAGTTAGACACCTGGGTTATTGAGAAATGAATATCGTGGCATCATCATAATTGAAAACTTCTAATATACACAATATACTTTATCTGTTCATCTGTCAATCATTTATTTCTCAGTGTACATTTCCTCTTTATTTGGCACTTTAGTTATAATACATGTTAATGCTTGTTTTTATCTTGGCAATACGACTGTGCAAGCTGTCTAAACATTAGGCTTTCTGAAGTAAATATATTACTTAAATAAGTCCTGAGTCCTGGCGTAACAACTGGCTGTGGTGGTCATTAGAGCAACATTGCTGAACATGCAGAATACTCCTAAAAGTTCCTACACAGTAGTCTTAGTGTGGTCAGGGCGTTTATAAGTCAGCCAATAAGCACATTATGCTTATACAAATTCATGTCCATTATGTACCGTTTCATACTGAAAGTTGCTTGACAAAGGGCTTCCATGTTGTGAGTTTTGAGGCTGACTGGAAGTCTCTTCGAACACTGCATTGCTGAGCAGGCAATCCGGTTGTCTTGCTTTTGTGGGGCATTGTCATTTCCTTTAGCCACCTGCCGGGCTGCTGCTGCTGTTGCTGCATCAGAAGTGGATTTATCAGTCCATTTGGTGCGGATGTACAGCCCATAAGACCTTGCGAAGATGGTGCAAGGTCGAGGCTCGAGTGTCCAGTCGAAAAGAGCCGTTGAGTGAAAAGACGACCAGATGCGTTGTGTGATGTCGACACAGGATTTTTACCACATTTGACTGTTTCTGCTTCACTGACTTTGATGATCCGTGATCGGCAGACGACGCATTTGAGCGGCAGTGCTCTTTGACCGATCGCAGCCTGAATGGTACGGACGAAACATTTGCGACACGTCACCTTGTGGCCGCATGGATATGTCTGCATAGTCGCATTTGCGTTCAAGCAAATGACACACTGAAAATAACACAAAGTGTTTTGATTAAGGAGGATTTTTGAGCGATTTCATTAAAAAATATGCTTTCATAAGAAGTCGTTTATTAGAAACCGAGTTACATCACTTTGTTATTGATGTGGTCAGCAAAGGTAAGGTTTCTGTAGATGAATCCAAGATTGTGGACAGGAGAAGGGTAAGGCACAGGAGAAGTGAGATCTGTTGAAAAAAGGTCAGATGAATAAGTTAGTCTGTTTAGTTGTTTGTATAGGCCAACAATGAGAAATTCTGTTTTTGAAGGGTTTAGGCATAGCAGGTTGGCAGTCATCCAGGCTGACATCTTAGGTGTTATGTAGGTGATTTAGTGGATCTGAAAGGGAGTGACGGGAGAAAGATGAAGAGTTGTGTATCATCAGCATAAAAGTGATGATCGACAGAGTATGAGGAAATAGGGTTTGCTGAGTGGGAAGTTGTAAAGAATGAAGAGTAGGGGACAGAGAACAGAACCTTGAGGAACACCGCAGGTGAGGGTGTGTGGATTAGATGAATAACCAGCAGCATTAACAGTGGATGAACATGAGGAAAGGTATGACTTGATCGAAGATAAGGCAATATCAGAGATTCCAAATACAGAAGAGCGGCATTTAATAAGAATATCATGATCTGTTGTATCAAGAATTCAGTAGAGATATCCAAAAGACACAAACAAGACGACCTATTGCTGTGACAAGTTTGCTGTAGGCCTCCAGCAAGGGAGTACCCCATTCAGTGTGCACAGTGATATTTCGTGTAGGCAGATTGAATTGGGTTTAGAAGGTTGTTCGAGGAAAAGATAGCCATTCAGATTTGAAAAATTAGAGGGTAGTTTGAGAGGAATTCCTTGTCTAGGGATGGTTTTTGAAACTGTCAATGCAAATCTTCAACCATTCTCAGCACCACACAAAAGCCGCATCAGGGAGACCAGCCTATTCACTGGCGCTATATCAAATCAAGTCCACAATAGCCACGTGCCAGGTCAGAAACCGGGTGGTCAAGCCAAGAAGACAGCATGGTGCTACGGTGGTAATTGGTGATGATGATGGTCGTGTGGTGGCACAAATAGAATCAGGATAGAGTAGCTTAAAGAGTTTGGTTTTCATTCTTGAGTGGAAAGCAGCGGAGGACAGTGCAAGTGGAGGAGAGGTGAAATTAACAGGCAAGATAGAAATCAAACAACTTATTCTGCATTACTGTTATACTCCTATTACACTCTCTTACCACAGAGGTCAAAGGCTATTGCCAGCGTCATCCCATACATGCCAGTTAAGAAGATTCTTTGCGCTGAAATAATGAGAGCAGAATGCTAAACAAGCATTCAGTATGAGGTCAGAGATTTTGTCGACACCATCTGCCTACAAGGACTCGTCAAGCAGTGGCCTTCCATTGACTGATGATTGCGCAGGTCGTTAACGCGAAAAAACGTCAGTGCTGGGATATTCAATGGCGTGCTCGAGCCAGCTCCAAAGACTCGTTCTTATTTGCAAAAACCAGGACACCATTATTGATCGGCGTGGTGTTTTGCCATTACAGCACTGTGTTAGAAAGGCAGGTGGTGCAGCATTCTGGAATGCAAAGTGTGAATAATGCAAACAAAAAGACTGAAATTTATTTCCTGGTTTTACAGATTGCTCAAACACAGACTCAAACAGAGCTTCAGTTCGTACTAGACAAGTGTGCTTGATTGCATCCGTAAGTGTTGTTTACAGCCGAATAGCAATAGGGAGCAGGTCCATTCAGGTCTGAATTAGTGAAGCGATTTCATATTGATGATGTCGGATGACCAGTTAATTACCTCATCTTCAGTTGGATTTTCATCTGTTTTTCCATCTTCATCACCAAGCCTTGTCAGTAATTTTTCCTAGAGGGAAACAAAAAATTTCTTTATACATGTGTAGTCGTACACATGTGGAAATGTGCAATGCCTTTAATATCCTTTCATATGCCCTGATTTATTTTGTGTGTGTGTATATATATAATTTATATATATACATATATATAATGATAATAATAATCTTTTTCTTTATTAATTCAAACCAACAAACGCTATATATACAATTATACATATATATATATACAAAAATATATACATATATATATATATACATATATATAAAAGGGGCCGCCCGAGAACTCGATGGATGGAGGAGATACACAGGAGGACAGCGATGAACCTTGCACAACTAAGGGACGCACTACGGAACAGGGAGGAATGGAGGAGGCTGGTCATGACGGTCGCTAGAGTTCCATGAACTGACGGCACAAGGTGAGGTGATATATATATATATATATATATATATATATGTATATATACATGCATGCATGCAAAAATAAATAAATACAGATGTAGTATTGATAAAAAACATTCCTGTCATTTATATATCATGAGTCTAAATTTCTAAAACTAAAAGTCCTAAACTCTTATGTCCAAGTTCTTCAAATTGTGATTCCGAGTCCAGAGTTTGTGACAAGTCCGACTCTCAAGGAATAACATGGAACCTGTTCATACTGACAGATGACACTGTCTACAGGGTCCATCCAGATTTGTTAAACCCACAATCCAGACAAACCTTTGTTACAAATTACATGGCCTGACAATGTTGATTTGTCAGTTTCAAGGGATGCAAATGCAGCAAGAAGGCCACAGCAAACTACTGTCATGTCACTCAGTCATAGCGTGGGTTTATTTTATGTATGAATGCATGCTTGAATATAATTATACATGATTAAAACCAAAATCATTTATATAGCACCCTCTTCCAGAAAACTCGTCAGAGAAGCTTCAATGTGACTATGCAAGACCACGAGGAAACAGATTGGTCTCCAATCCCCTGCAAAACAGAGTAAAGAATGGCAAAGAAGCTCATGTATCACAAGTTGCATGCAGGCGCGGAGACTTAGGGGGGACAGTCCCCCCGATATTTAAGGTGGGGGACGAAGTTGCTTATATCCCCCCAATATTTGAATATTTCAGAAATATTTCATAAATATCATTATAAATTTCTACAGGATTTTCCACTGTTTACCCTTAACTGGAACTAGTCTGTCTTACATAGGCTTAAATATAATTTTTTTTCGACCTATCCCCTCCAAACCCAGGACAAAGTCTCCACCTATGGTTGCATGGCAACCTGTTTCAAAATGATGGACCAGCTATGGTGAAGTTACCATACTGTAAAACAAAAATCTGTGACCAGGTACAGACAAAAATTCATAGCTCATTAAGTCAAGATAGGAAAAAGCACAGCCAGCCAGGCAGTATGTATGAATGTGTTTGTATGCATATGAAATGTACAGATGTGTATCTTTCTTTGTACATCGGAGAATTCTCTGGACAGCCTTACTTTAAGAATCATATCGAGAAGCACCTTGTGTGAAGGCTGTTTTGTAATTACATAAATTTTTTCTAAACGTCAACTGAATTTTGAATGCAAAACTCAGAATTCATATTATAATGACGAGCATTAAAAGGAGACGCTAGGGTAAGTATTCGTGTGTGTGTGTGTGCGTGTGTGCGTGCGTGCGTGCGTGCAAGGTGTGTGCGCACACGCGCGTGTGTGTGTGTCTGTGTGATAAAACTGTCAGGGCCACATGCTGTTATTGATTCTTGTGACTAACAAGGCTGCAACAAGAAATCCCAGATGTCCTGCACAGCAACAGCAACGTACATTAGCGCTTGCTAATAAAACATTTGCCTGAAACGCCAGAGGTAGAGGCAGCAGCAGAGAGAGAGACAGCAAAACAGGGGAGTAATTTAGCAGGTTGATTGGACGGTGAGACAGATTGGTGGATGACTGGACGACACCAACCAACATAATAAGCCTTCTCTAAATATTGGCGTTGCGTCCCAGTGGCCCACGACAAAACATCCAAGCGGTAGTTACTACGATGCCCTGTTGACTGTCGGCAACATTTCAAACTTAAACGACACAAAGAAAACTGTTTTCTTCGGAATCTCATAACCAAATATCTTTGTAATTTTTTTGAATGCACACTCAAGCTTGTATTGTCTCATCAACTGTCATTTTCACATGCCGTTGAGTTGATCTTTTGCCCAGAAAGCTTGTTTCATTCACAAGGCACTGCATTTGGCTGTTTTCAGGATAGATTTCCAATCAAATGCCAACTTGAAGACTGACACAGATAGGCAGGAAGCCTGGCATGCAAGCAGACAGAGAGCGATCCTTTAGACCTTGACAAGCAGCACAAGATCAGTCTCAAAATCAGGCAGGATGCTTCAATGCAGAGACCGTCGATTAGGATCTGCCTTCTGCCGCACACTCTTGAGACCGATGACCTACAGAGATGTTTCATATCAGATGCTCTTGAGAACATAAATGACGCGAGATCTGTGTCATAGAATTAGGACTCGTTAAGAAGAAGCACAAAGGTCCATTCACGATCTGGATGAGTCTTGTTCGGAACATGTGTCATTCAATATTCCTATCACTGAAGGGACTCTTTCAGAACATGCTCTACACAATATCTGTCCAATAGAATAATAATATGTGCAGCTCAAGATACATCTCATAATATGCATCTCATAACAGAGACTTATTAAAAACATGTGCTACTCACAAGACAGAAGCGACTCATAGGGAGAAGCATGGTTATCACCAGTCTACATAGATTTGGAACCTTTGGTGTTATATGGATTATGAAATCTCTGTGGAGTCAGAAAGCATGCTTGGCTAGGAAGTTACAGGGTAGTTGTTGTCATTTCTGTGCTCAGATGAAGGATCTTTCAAAGCTATAATCCAGCATAAGTTGAAAAATGGGTAAAAGAAATAATGACTTACTTAATTTCTTACACAATGTCATGTGCAATGTAATTTTTCAAAGAAAATCTGGACTTCATGAGGATAGGAACAAGAATTCTTTCAGACTATTATTAAACCAATATGTCTATTTGCTACGTCCTAAATGTCTCGAAACCATTATGTTAAGTTGATCCCATTCAAATTTGAATATTAAAAATCCCAAGAGTATGCGTTTGATAAATAATCTCACATTCACGATATCCCATAAGTCTCGTAACACATTCTGTCTTTCTGGCAATAAGCCACAAGGTCATTTTTGCTTTAGATCGGTTAACAGTAGATCAGAGATACCAATCATCTCTGTAGGTTTCATTTGTACTTGCTGGGGACTCTGATGCACACTGGAGCACAATAAACAAAGGAACTGAGGCAGAGGGCAGGAGCAAGGGATGCTTTTTACTGATGCAGAAACAACTGATCCCTTGCCATGAAACAAAAATGAATGATCCCTTAATGTCCAAGGTGAAGCAAGGCTGAAGAGCAGCAAAAACAAATGATAATCAAAGACTATTATCGGCTTAACTGCTGCTCATGTTTCACAAGAAAAACATCTCATTCAACAAATGTCGTCACTTATCGAAAAAGCAAAGCAAATCATATTGGTTATCTGCATCTCATATTTCCATTTGTGTGTATGAATGGAACTCATAACATAATCAACAGCATTTAAGATAGATAGCGGCTGGTTAGCACGGAAGAAAGAGTCTGAGAGATTGAACTGGTGGGCCAGGGTCAAGCCCAGGTCATAGGATCTGAGAAAAGACAAAATTATTATTGAAGAATAGCAGCTGGTTGTTTAGTGTTCACTGTACATTGCATCGAATTACGTAGCAATATTTTTCATGCAGACAATTAAACTGCAGCTTGAGATGCAACAAAATGCCAAGTCAGCAGTATGCAACAGTGTAGCTGGAAAGAAGTCACTGGCAACTACAGGTATAGTTCTGCTAATTGATGCAATCTATTTAACACATGAGATGCACTAACAAGTGATGTAGGAGCTTGTGCAGTGTTATAGTAGAATTGTTTCAACACTGTGTGGGTGTATGACCGTGGAATCTGATCTCAGATGTGCCGATCTTTTGTGAGAATAAAGGCATCATCACCTATGGTACGTAATTCTTGGAAACACTGTCACATGTCTCCACTTCCTAAATGCCATTCAGGGAACACACCTAGTAGAGCTCTGTAACTTAGATAATTATGGTAAGTCTTACTTGTGCCCTTGCTCGCCAAAGCCTGCCTTGAAACTGCTCTTAGTTTCACAGGGATATGAAAGGCAGTCCACTAAGGCACTACACGCTTCAAAATAACACCTTTACATAGTAAATGTTACTACAGCCATAAAATATTAAGTTTCTAATATAACAAAGCAAAATCACTTAAGCTCATATCCAGACATCTAAGTGGACTTTCAAAGTAATTGTTCAAAATCATGTGGTATCAGAATACAGTGCAAATGCCTTCACATCAGACAGCCTATGTATCTGAGCTTTCTGGCAACATCTAGACTTTCATTAATCACATACTACTGCATTTCAGCATCGCTGTCTTAACCAGCAGTTCATTAGCATGCACTCACCGTGGTGTTGTCTCCCTCGTATGAACGTGACTGCACTGCTAATAAACGAATAAGGCTATTTGTAAAGCGCTGTGACACTATTGAAGACGTCAAAAACTAATGAATGAATGCATCTAATTATTGGATGTTAATTAGCTTGATTTATTGATTAACTGACAGCTGACTTTAGGCATGTATGCAGGGACCTAACTAGCATTGGGCTTGGGGCTTAAGCCCCCCCCCCCCCTAAATGAAACTGAAGTCCCCAAAATAAATCAAGCCGTTGTATGCTTACGGCTAAAAATTTGTATGAAAAATTCGTATTAAAAATTCATGTTGCCATGCTCAAGGCTTAAGCCCCCAAAACAAAAAGTCCTAGTTACGTTTTTGCAGCTGTCTAGATATGGGCAAAACTGATTGTCATTTAATACCACACAATTTATGATTCTGGCTACATTAACATCTGCTATGTCCAGATATTTTAAAGCGTAAAGTGCCTGGCATATCCCTGCAATGATCTTATCACCTCAACTGAAACAGCATTTAAGCTCCTGTCCGTGTTAGCTATGCTAAGTTACAGCTCTGCTGCTGAGTGTTTGAAGAGTTTAGACATGAAACAGTGTATCAAGGAATTACATACTATGTATGTATGTATGCATGTATGTTTGCAAGTGTACATAAGTGTGCATGCATGTTATATGAATATATGTATGAGGGTGAGTGTGTGTGTGTGTGTGTGTGTGTGTGTGTGTGTGTGTGTGTGTGTGTGTGTGTGTGTGTGTGTGTGTGTGTGTGTGTGTGTGTGTGTGTGTGTGTGTGTGTGTGTGTGTGTGTGTGTGTGTGTGTGTGTGTGTGTGTGTGTGTGTGTGTGTGTGTGTGTGTGTGTGTGTGTGTGTGTGTGTGTGTGTGTGTGTGTGTGTGTGTGTGTGTCTGAATATAGAACTATGACTAACAGACCTAAAATGGTGCATCTCAAAAAAGATGAAAAAGTTTTCTGAACTATCGATTGATTTACTAACTGACTGACTGAGTCTGAAATGGCCCAACAAGCTACCAGTAGGTATACACATTTTACCAGTCTATGCAAACGTATAATTCCTCTATGTTATTATCAACAGCATTTAATTTGTTAAGGTTGCTATAAAATTTCATATTGTCATTTTGATTTCTTAATGTGCTCCACTGTGTAAGTTTGTTTGTCCGCCTCAGTCCTTACTTACTTAAGTATGTGTATAATGGAAGTCTATCATTCGCTGTTGGCGTCCTGGAAAAGATCATGAAGAAAAATCCATGGCTTGAAGTGGCTAACAAAATAATGTCTTGGCAAACATTAAAGGTCCTGGGAGTCTGGGACAAAAGCAACACAAGGTGTCCAACTGTCAGTAGAATGGATTGATTGCCGTGTAAGCCATCATGGCCTAACAATAAGTGATCAAAAGGATTCCTTAAGGAAGAAGATTCATGCACACAAAATTTTCAAAGCACACTTGCGAGCTACTGAAATACAAGAAGACCAACAGACAGCAGAAGGGTCTTCACGACAACACATGCAGATTATTTGGAACTGTGGATATAATAAACAAATCGAACTTAATCGACCGTTCACTGACTTTCAGACAGAAATTGAGCTGCAGAGACTAAACGGATTGAATATGGGGCGGATCCTACGCTCCTATGTGTCTTGTGCAAACACTGCAATGCACATTGGCTCACAAATACGGAAAAGGTTACTCTGATGATCGTCAGTAAGAACTGGAAGTTTGCCATTTTGACTGACGAATCAACTACAGTTAGCAAGCTGCCAACGCTAATTATCAATTTATGAACTTCGTTTGGAGATGATGAACCTGTTGCCTTGTTCCTTGGCCTGGTGGAATTGTCCAAAGCAACAGCACCTGACATACTATTCACCCTGATTGCATGCCTACTAAAACATGGAAACAATGAATCATTCATTTCCAAACACTGCATTGGTCTCTCATGCAATGGCGACTCTGTCATGCTAGGGAAGAAAGCAGGAGTTGGCAAACTGATGCAAGACAACTTCCCCAAGATTTTTGTGTGGCACTGTGTTGCACATCCTCAGGAACTGAGCGGATATGGCACTGTTAAAGAAGTTGCTGGAATCAATAACTTTAAGATCTTCACTGAAAAGCTGTATTCCTTGTATTCCATCACCTAAAAACCAAGTCCAACTATGTCAGTGTGCCGCAGAAATTGAGGTTCAACTGCTATCTATAGGCAAGATGCTTGACACCTGCTGGGTGGCATCCATTCTTGGGACAGTGACAGCTGTCTGGCAGTCATTCACAGCGTTACATCACCATTTCATCCATGCATCACAAGATACAAAAAACGAGACACCAAGGAGCGAGCGGTTTATTCTGGTTTAGCCAAACACCTGTAGTGTCATCATTTTGTCTCCAATCTCGCCCTGATGTTCGATGCCCTGGAAGAACTGGCAGAGCTTTCTCTTGAACTGCAGAAGCGAAATATAATGTTCTCAGCAGCACACACAGTAGTCAGTAGACAGATTTTTTTATTGAGGCAATGTGTAATGATCCTGGTCCACATCTGAAAATGCTGACCAAAACAACAGTTTTGCTGTTATTGTGCTACGCACTGGCCAAGGGGAAGTCTGATGTCCCTTCACCCTCAGCAGTTCTTTCATCCTTGGTCAACAGTCAGAAAAACCGGATGTTGACAGTTCAGTCATCTCATGTTCATTCACCTTATGTGTGTACAGTTGGGAATACTAATACATCCCCAGTTAATCAATATGATCAGATGGTAACTTGACTAAAGTGCTATAATCTGAAAACTGGCCAGAGTTTCCTCATGGGGACATCACACCCTTCCTCTTTGGGGATAATGAAGTCCGGTTTATGTTGACAGCAGGCAATCAATTCGTGCATTCCGCAAGTTCAAAGAAAATGGAGGAAAAATAGTCGAGCCTGAGTTGCAGCTGCTACTGTTAGCATTGAATACAGTATCTGTTTGCACTGCAGAATGTGAAAGCAGGTTCAGCCAGATGAACTTAATAAGTAGCCCTACAAGGAACTTTCTATCTTTTGAAACTGTCTCAAGTATGTTCGGAAACTTCTAGGTCCTCCTTTTGCCAAGTGTATTCCACTCCCTTACGTTACTTAATCACTTTCAGCAGGAAAACACTCAGCTAATGACACCAACAGTCTGGCATGCTCAACCAGCATTGACTATGATGATGCCTAAACTGCAGTGTGGAACATTTTGTAAAAATATTATCATGAGCATTCTAAAGTTCAAAGAAGGGTTGGGGAAAGGTTGGAGGGAGAGGGGTTGGGGAGAGAAACTGGGGAAGGGGATGGGAGGCAGGAGGGTAGGTTGGGGAGAGGGTTGGGAAAAGGGATGGGTGGGAGGAGGGGAGGTTAGAGGAAAGGGCTGGGGAAGGGGATAGGTGGGAGGAGGGGAGGGAAAGGTAAGGGGCGTCCAAGCACTTCTTTTTTTACACATTAAGCACTGATAGTATGGAATGTGAGGTAAGGTAAACTATGTAATGGCACAATCTTGGTATGCCTCCTTCAGCAATGGCCCTAAGATAATTATTGGGTCCTGAGATTGCAAACTATTTCAGCTGCAATGCAAACACAACAACAGCAATCCAGAAACTGGACAACACTGTCTCCTTGGGATTAGGATTCTGTGGTTCAACTATAAATTTTTCAATTTTGCATGTCATTCCGAAGTTTGAGCCCCAG
The DNA here is from genome assembly GCA_963556255.1 of Allolobophora icterica. Lineage (NCBI taxonomy): Eukaryota > Metazoa > Annelida > Clitellata > Crassiclitellata > Lumbricidae > Allolobophora > Allolobophora icterica. Next base: position 41,341,197 of record OY744606.1, on the reverse strand, counting down.
GCCAAAGGGGTGATAGGCAAATGTCACATAACCACACATACATGGCCTGACCTTCTCTGTCACAAGTGTACACAAATGCATTCATGCGCATACATAGCAGAACCATTTAAATGCGATTAACAAGTCTGGTCCTCTGCCAATGGGAGTCAAAGACTGCAGTCACACTTTTGAGAGTTATTAATGCTAAACAAGTATTCAGACATACATACATATGTACAGTGTCGTACACACTCCTATTTAATGTGCTCATATTAAATCTAAGAGTTAAAATCATTGCTGAAGTACTTCCATGCCACCCTCTCCTCCCCCTATATACAAATTTGGTAGCCTATGCTTTGTGTGCCACATTAAGGTCACTTGAAGGTAACAAACTATAGGGCCAACGATTACATAATGTTTGAGAATTGCTAATATGTTGTCGTTTCGCGAAAAATATTTCAGCACAGAGCCAAAAAGTGGTGATATGACTCTCACCGCCACTTTTAGAAGTAACAGTGACAACACAAAACTACGCCTACGGCGGTTGGATGATGGTGGTGGAATGCTGTGACGCTCCTGGGTTAATCCCAACTTCTTAGCCCCATCTTTGGTAGGCCCTACTGCTTGGTACCCTCAGAGTTTCATGTCCCCCTCTGGCAATTTCGACCTAGCGCTGAGTCCCAGCGAATCAACGCGCTGGCTTGTCTATAAAATCGAGCATATGCTTCGTCTAAAGATTAGTCATCGATCGTATGACATCTGATCGATGCTTATAATTATTCGCAGGTGCAGTATACTTACAATCTTGTGATTAAGCTGCTTTAGTTCCCTTTCCGTCACCTTCCGTCGATCGACCTCGCTCTTCTCGCGCCTGTACTGGTCGTACTTTTCGATGAGATATGAACCGGGAACAGTCGACTTGACGACTTTCCTCAGCCACACGACGCAATCTCTGTTCGAAGGCATATTCGAATCTTGCTCCCGCTCTGCTAACGCGTCTGCTGCTGCTGCTGCTCTGCTGCTGCTGCTCTGCTGCTGATCAGTCCTTCGCTCAGTCAGTCCTTCTCAGCCGACCGTTGTCGCCATCGCATTTATAGCCAACGACTGACGCCTCACGGACCAACAGGCCAACCATGCAACAACAATGCCTCTCTCTCTCTCTCTCTCTCTCTCTCTCTCTCTCTCTCTCTCTCTCTCTCTCTCTCTCTCTCTCTCTCTCTCTTCCGCTGTCTCATCCTGAGCCGTTGCTATTTGTCCAGCGTCAAGCCGTTAAACCACGCCGCGTAGCTGCCGCAGCTGCCGCAGCTGAAACAGTCCCTGCAGGTAGAGGGTAAATTACACGAGGTGAAGCAAGAACCAGCGTGTACAAAATCATATGCATAGGCCTGCGATGTTGAGTGCGGTAGGTAAGACACTACAATAACAGGTAGGCCTAATTGTAAGACAAGACTAAGAGAAACAAATCGAGGCGCAGAGAATGCTAGGCCTGTAGGGGCAGTGTAGGCCCTACGACAATTGCCAGTTTAGACCCCATTAGTTAGTTATCTATACAGGGGCGTAACTTTGGTCTAAAAAGTGAGGGGTACCAATTTTTTGCATAAACGAACAAGGCTGAGAGTGCGATCTCTGGGAAGGCACAATAATAAAATATTAATTGGCATTGTTCAAAAAGTGGGTGGTACGGTACCCCCAGTCCAAAAAGTGGGGGTGCGGGTACCCCTCGTACCCCCCCCCCCCAACATAGCACCTATAGGTCTACGTGTTGCACACGCTAAGCATGTTAAAATATTAACCTAATAGCTGTCGCTGAATCGTAATCGTAAACTTTAAAATTTATATAGCGCTAGGGCCTACCTTAATTAGGCCTAAAGTTAGACGCATGGCAATGTTCACGAGCGCTGCGTCGAGTCATGCAGAGGATTTGTCCAGAGATAACAAGTGAAGAATAAAAGTCCGTTTGCCAGCCAGAAGAGTCGAGAAGACCAACGAGAGAAGGAACAGGTGAACTGCCAAGGCACGTTTCACTGGGAGGCAGGACGTCATTTGGGGGGGGGCAAGGGGGCATTTGCCCCATGATTTTGGAAAAAAGAAAAGAAGATTTAACAAGGAAAGGTGGAAGAAGAAAAAGGTAAAAAAGGAAAAAAGAGACTAATTTGCAGCACTACAGTTTTGCACATGTACACTAAATACAAACATGAACAGCGATCCCGAAGGGTCGAGGGGAGAACTGTTGTCCCGCACACGGCGAAAGAAAATTTTCGAGCGCGAGTGCGAAAATTATTTTATCTCTCTTTGCCCCTCCCCCCGGAAAAAGCTGAAATAACGTCCCTACTGGGAGGCAGAGGAATGGATTGATCAGCATTATATAATTCTTTGAGAGACTTTAATTTGGACTGGAAAGCCTGAGTGGGGATAGAGGAGCTTAAGGTGTATGATGGATGAACGGTGATATTAGCAGAGGAGAGGAGAATTTGCAGAATTCAAGAGGAAGACTGTTCATGAGTAGGCCCTAGACTAGAGCATGCAGGGACGTCATTTGGGAGGAGGGGGCATTTGCCCCCACCCCGATTTTAAAAAAGGAAAAGGATGGAACAAGAAAAGGAGGAAGACGACAGCGTCGCCAACCAAGTCAGACTCAAACTATACACTTTATCAGATGTATGTAGGCTATATGATCTGGATTCTGGACTTTCATAAAGCGCATTATTTTTATGAACCCTCAAAAGCGCTTGATCCACACTCAGGTTCATCGATGCACTTATTACATAATGTGATACCTAATTTGAGTACTCAAATGACGTCCCTGGCCCCCTGAAAGAAGCTGAAATGACGTCCCTGCCATAGAGGTGCAGTGTGGTGGGTATACATAATGTAAATCTTCGAAATTTCTCAGCACCCCACAGAAGCCGCGTCAGGGAGACCATGCAGCTAAATCAGCGGCGCTATATCAAAGCAAGTCCATAATAGCCAGACTGCCTTGTCCGTTCCGGTCCAAGCTGGGTAAGAATCTGGGGAGATCAGGCCGAGTTTGGTTAGAGAACTCCCGGGTGAGAAATGCATGAGTGGGGGACACGCCATACATTTGTCCTCCCCCAAATTTTGAAGAAACACCAAAAAAGGCCAAAAAATGTAATTGCGCGTGAGGGTTTTCACAGCCTTTTTGACCAGATGAGGTAAAAATAAGATTTTTGAGCAGAAGTGTCCCCCTGGAAAATTTTCAGAAAAGGAAGAAGAAATTCGTAAAAAAAAGTGAAGACATTTTCGAGGGGATGAATTTGTTAAAAAGGTTATCGATTTCTTGTGAAAAAGCGAAAAAGGTAATGAGATTATTGCTGGGAGACCGGAAAAAGGGGTAAAAAAGGTCGATGACTTAAAAAAAGGTCATCAACTTTTTTCGGAGATGAATTCGTAGAAAAGTCATCAAGTTTTGTGGAGAAGAATTCCTAAAAAGTGAAGAAATTTTTTTCGGACATGAATTGCTAAAAAAGGTCATCGACCAGACCGTGGCCGACTTTGTCCCCCCACCTCTCAGACAAGATCGCCGCCACTGGAGAAATGACTGAGCGACTTGAAAGAGCGAGACAGGACGGTGATCGGGTAGAGCGGGGTGACAGAATGGTGAGGGGCAGGGGCGTAACTTTGGTCTAAAAGGTGGGGGGTACTAATTTCTTACATACGCGAAGCAAAGCTGAGACTGCGATCTCTGGGAAGGCACAATAATAAAATATTGATTGAAATTGTTAAAAATGTGGGGGTTACGGTGCCCCAGTCCAAAAAGTGGGGATACGGGTACCCCTCGTACCCCCCCCCCCAAATTACGCCTATGAACTTGAGGCATTAAACGCCCGTGTAGATCTGTGCATGATTGAAGTGACCGAAATACACAACACAAAACACCAAAAAAGTATTGGCTTACGGGGTTTTACGCCACGCCAGAGGCCCTCCTGCCTAACAAATGAGCTTACGGGGTTTTACGCCACGCCAGAGGCCCTCCTGCCAAACAAATGAGCTTACGGGGTTTTACGCCACGCCAGAGGCTCAGCAGGGAAAAGTATAACTACTGACAAAGTATTGGCTTACGGGGTTTTACGCCACGCCAGAGGCCCTCCTGCCAAACAATGAGCTTACGGGGTTTCACGCCACGCCAGAGGCTCAGCAGGGAAAAGTATAACAAACTACTGACACAGGCGAAAGCTCCGTCGTCGAAACGAGAAAGCGCCTCGTCCACCGCAGACCTCCGTCCCCGAGAAACACCCGGAGCAAAGTTACAATATTGCAACAAAGCCGCGGAAACTATAGAGACGATGACGTCATCGGAATTTATGAACAAACATTGAAATGACGTCATTTATTTTTAAAACTTGAAAAACCTGGGTCAACTCATTTATAAATAGCGCTTATTAAAATAATAAAATAAGGTATAGCGCCGTAGCGGTAATATTATTTGAAATGAAATATCCAATATATTAAATTATATTTGCGAGAGCTATTTCTGCGGGACCGTTTGCTAATTTGTATAGCACCACAATTTATTGACAAAGCAACATTCATGATAGTTTTAGATATAGGGCCTATAGGCCTACAACGATGTAGGCCTACCATTATGTAGGCCTATATACGTTGCATATAATGTAGCCTAGGCCCCCTATAGGTCCTAAATGTAAATCTTGTCCTTCTTGTCCTCTCTCCTCTTCAGTTCCGTAGACGCTTGATAACCTTTCTTTTTGCGGTTTTGGCAGTGATGCGAGTCGAGAGCGCCTCTGATTTGAGTGGCGCTATATAAATGTTCTATTACAATTACAATTACAAATCATCTAAATTTCTCTGCGCCAGACAAAAGCCACGTCAGAGAGACCAGCTTTTACATCACGCAGCTTTCGTGTGGGACAGTGGGACTGAGAAATTTAATAATAATAATAATCAGGGGCGTAACTTTGGTCTAAAAAGTGGGGGTACCAATTTCTTAAATACACGAAACAAGGCTGAGACTGCGATCTCTTGGAAGGCACAATAATAAAATATTCATTGGCATTGTTCAAAATGTGGGGGGTACGGTACCCCCAGTCCAAAAAGTGGGAGTACGAGTACCCCTCGTACCCCCACAAATTACGCCTATGGTGAGGGGCTCGCGAATTAAGGTACTTACTACTTAGGCTTACTTAAAATGGGCTGGAAACATTGAATGGTGTTAAGGATTGGACATTGACATTGATGCACTCAGGGATTTTTCAGCCAATGGAATGATTTAAGGACATATAGGTGTGATATGGCGATGGTTTAGTGTCCTGGTGACAACTCGGACAAATGAATTTTGGATGAGTTGCAGACGCCTAATATGTAGGCTTGTGTGTGTGTGTGTGTGTGTGTGTGTGTGTGTATGTGTGTGTGTGTGCGTGCGTGCGTGTGTGTGTGTGTGTGTGTGTGTGTGTGTGTGTGTGTGTGTGTGTGTGTGTGTGTGTGTGTGTGTGTGTGTGTGTGTGTGTGTGTGTGTGTGTGTGTGTGTGTGTGTGTGTGTGTGTGTGTGTGTGTGTGTGTACGGTTAAAGCATGCAGGAAATTGGATGCCATGCATGTAGGCCTAGAGATCTACGTTAGTACGAACATTGCGCTACGCAAAGTGATTCGTTGAAATCATTGCAGGCCCCCACCCCCACCAATCTGCTGGATTCACTAAACACCACTCCACAGAAACTTCACTTGCGTCAATGTACAATTAACTGCATGGTCTCTGCCGTCAGCCATCAGCAAGTCTCCTGCCTCTGCCTCCTTTACAGCTACGCCCCATTCGACACCATCGATCACATCCTCCTTCTTCAAAGACATCTTGGTTGGCGTCTCTGGCCACTGGCGTGAACCTGTCCAAAATATTGGGGAGGGGTGGGGGATTTGGTTATTCATTCTACACTTGTTGCAATAGGTGTACAGTCCATTTCAATTATTGGGGGGCACGTGCCCCGGCTGCCCCCCAAAGTCTACGCCTATGTCTTTGGCACTGCTCTATTCTGGTACCAGTGCTACTTTTCCCCCCGATGCTTCTCTGTTAAAGCCTAGCTACAGCCACTGCTCGCAACCCTTCCTCTCTCCTGTGGTGTCCCTCAAGGCTCCGTCCTTGGTCCACTCCTCTTCATCCTGTATACCACACCTTGAATACTTATCATAAAACCTCCTCTGCTGACCACCATCTCTACCCAGACGACACCCAACTCTATATAGGCTAATATAGTAGCTTCCAATAATGGCATCCTCAGATCACGTGTACTCGATTGGCTAAAAATGCCAGAGCGAATCCTGTTCAAAGTCCTATCACTGACCTACAACTCCCTACAATATTCCCAACCCAAGTATCTCCGTGATCTCTTTGCATCCAGGCAAAGCTCTCCACCCGATCCTCCTCCTATTTCAGTCATTCTCGACCCTCGGTCACTACTCATCTCAATTTCTCCAACTGAGCCATGTCCAACACAGCAAAACGCCTCTGGACAGAGGCGCAGAGGGTAACTTTGGTCTAAAAAGTGGGGGGGGTACCAATTTCTTACATACACGAAGCAAGGCTGAGAATGCGATCTCTGGGAAGGCACAATAACAAATATTGATTGGCATTGTTCAAGAAGTGGGGGTACTATACCCCCAGTCCAAAAAGTGAGGGTACGGGTGCACCTCGAACCCCCACAAATTACGCCTCTGAGAGGCGTATACCCCTCCCGAAGTCATTGAGCAACTTCCCCTCCCTTCCCTCCTCTTCTCCTTCCCTTTCCTCCCCCCACCCCAATAATGAAGGCACATACACTGACATATCTCCCCCTATTTTTCGATGGAGCAATTGCTCCAAGGTTTCTATGGAGTAGACGCCCCTGCCTCCCTCTGAGTTCCACAGATTCTCAGTTCCTTCATTATCATTGAAACCCGTCCTCCATCCTTTTTCTCACGCTCCTCTAATTAGCTATTACCCACCCTCACGCCCGGACTTTCCACTCAAAACTGAAGTATTGTATTGTATTGTAATTGTATTGTATTTGGATATTTATAAAGCGCTTCTAGCGGGAGGGGCATTCAGAAGCGCTCCCAGTGCGAGAGACCCCGAGAGAAAAAGCAAGTTTTAAGAAACTTAAAAGAGGAAGAGACGTTACCTGAGAGAATAGAAGAACGAACGTACGGAGGAAGCTCATTCCAAAGAGCAGGGCCAATGGAGGCAAAAGACCTAGATTGAGCCAGAGAAGTCCTGACACGGGGAACGAGGAGGTCCAAGCGGTAAGGTTTGGTAAGTACATTTTATAATATTTTGATCACGCTAAGTGATTTATTCACCCGCAACGATATTGTTTCATGTAAAATCGAGATAGCAGTTCGAAAGGTACCTCTGTTTCGAGTAATTATGATGCACGTGGTGAGCCATAATACAGTCATTAACCTGTAGTGTGCCGAAATGTAGTTGTCATATGCATCGGGGCAAAACGTTCCCGGGTAAGACGTCCAGGGGACGTTTTGCCCCAATAGAGTATTTCATTTGGCGGTCTAATGGGAACGATTTGTTAATTTAAGTGTGGTCCATAAAATATTACTATAGAATAATACACCATGAAGAGGTTAATAAAATAAACTGCCAAATCGTTTTAATTGCTCATTTTGATACACTTGCTTATAGCATTCTTGCTGTTCTCTGGTTGGACCTCATATTATTCACAGGGTTGCTGTAGCTTACGGTATACTTTTCGGCTGCAGGAAAGTCTAAACCTAACAGGAAAATTAGAAGTGAATCGTGGTAAAGACGCAGCTGATAAAAAATTGAGGTCGATACGACACCCTTGCTGTAGGCCTATATGTCAGAAGCGTTAGTGTGATCCGCCATTTGAGTCATGGCAAGAATGTCCTACATGCAAAAAGTGGTATCATGAGTCGTGTGGACCTGACGATACGGCTGCGTGCTATAAATGCCTTGGGTAATTACTGCACGAAAGCAATAAGGCTTGAAACCTTGTTTTAAGAATGACAATTTTGGATACATGTTGAAAAACATGAATGTTTAATTAGCCTGTTTTAGTATAGGCCTATAACCTGGGTTGTAGTTAAGTCTTGGGCTAAAAAATGAATGAAGAGAAGTATAATTGTAATATTTTAGAGTAGTTATTCTATTTATTTTATTTTTGAGCAATATCGAATAGGCCCCTATATATGTAGGCCTACAGGTGTGTATGTTTTATTTTTATCATCTTTCAACGTGGGGCAAGACGTCCCCAGCATGGCCGTTTTGCCCCAACCGTGGGGCAAAACGTCCCCTATTTTTTAATATTTGTTTCTTTAAAATGCGTAAATAGTGGATGTTCAATTACTTTCTGCTTTCGGGGACTATTAACCAATCCTGAATGTCAACTAAATAACACCAATTAATTATCTTATATCAAATGCAGCAACAACAGTGACCATTTTTTCCTTAGAGGGGCCGCCTTGCCCCACCTTACCCTACCCGCCTTAACAGCTAGGCCCTACTCTATTTGATCTGACCCCTCTGGTAACCTGACTCTGACCTCCTTTCGACTGCTCTTAGGAAAACCTCCTCTGATTTGACGCAGCGGTCGCGAAGAGGCTGTTGCCCCTCGCTTGGCCTTCGATTGGCGCTTTAGAAGTTGGCAGATTACGATTACGATTACCAGAAATTATGGATATACAAATATTCCCATGTCTTCTACCTCCGCTTCACCTGGACCCGATCGAAACTCATTGCCTAATTTTCGCCTTTTGTACTACAGAAAACGGAGTTCGAATTTACAATAGAATTTTGGCCCTATTTATCATTGCGTATTAGTTTTATGTGTACATAATTATGCGTACCCGTAACCCGTAGGCTTACCCAGCTAGGCCTACTTGGGATTTGATTTGTTTTCCCAAGTCTCTGGCTTCATAAACGGTAATGTAGGCCTCTCAAACCTCTAAGCATGGCTTAGGTAATAGCCAACTAATTTCTGCTGATAGCTGCAGGTTATAATATCCAGGTGATCTACTTAAGTTTATCTCAAGTGCATTTTCAGGAAAAGAAGAAGATCTCAAGTGCATTTTTTGATAAACTCTCAGCAATTTTCCAGTTTACTAAGGGAATAGAAAAATTGAAATATTATAATCCATCAAAACGCTGAGACGCTGAATCTGACGTTACGTCATGCAATAGTGACTTCTCCGGGTCATTTCTGAATCGATAACCAGCCACGCCCATCTTGTAGGGCCAACAGGAGGCTGCTGTTGTCACGGCACTGGTCAGGGGCTGCTTCGAAGAAATAACCAAAACAACAGGATGCGGAGGGAATGCTTCTCTCGCCAGAGATGACGACAAAGCCAATTACTGAAAGGACATTGTCCTGATCGAGGACAGTGTCCTCAGAAAAGTCAAAGATTACGGGGAGCAGCGAGTCCCTGCAAACACCGCTGTTAATTAATTAACGCGAATCGGATGCACCGCCTTTCGTCGAATATAAAAGTTGCTCGTCCCAATAATTACGATCGGCTCCGTTTGCTCTTCTAGCAGAAGTTGCGTTCTTGTTTATGAAATGTTGGAGGGATGGCTAATAGACTGATGCGACGAGTTCGGAATTGATGGACAATTAAAGCTGTTCAGAGAAACAATTACCAGGTGATTCGGGACGTACGTTCTACCGTTGTCCACTACACAACGGAGTTTGTCATTCCGTTGGCGCCTGTCATTTGCCGGACTCAGTTGTGATGGAGAGTAGATCTTCTCTTGTACATTAGTAGTAGGCCTACGTACGTTTTGCGAACAATAATTGACGTTTGCCTGAAGAACTGACGTTTGTATGAAGAACTGCCCGAAATGCACTCTCTCGAAATTGCTCTACTTTCTCGTATTTCTATTAGTCGGATCTTTGGGCCTCGATGTTCAGAGAAACGAATTAACGGACGAATCAACAGTTGGGTTGGTTTCATAAGAACAATTACTGTGTTTGCAGCTTAGGCCTAATTAGAATTTGTGCCTTCCGTATATAGGTCCAAAGCATCCTCAATGCCAAATTACGGGTTTTCTGCACATTGAATTTCAATGGATAGGCCTAGATTTGATCTAGGACTAAGATTACTATTTAGTAATCTTAGTCCTAGATTTGATTAAATACTCTGTAGACTATAATATACTCTTAATTGCACAACATCTGTTCCACGCATGGGCGGCGATCTATGGGGAACGGGGGACATGTCCCCACCTTTAAGAGTGGGGGAACACTCCATAGTCTCCATACATTTGTCCCCCCACATTTTGAAGAAACATCAAAAAAGGCGGCTAAATGTAATTGCGCGTGAGGGGTTTCGCAGCGTTTCTGACCAGACGAGGTAAAAATAAAATTTGTGAGCAGAAGTGTCCCCCAAAAGTTTTTAGAAAGAAGAAGGAATTCGTAAAGAAGTAAAAAAATTAACATTTTTTAGACGAATTCCTAAAAAGAAAAGGGTAATGAGATTATTGTTGGGAGACGGGAAAAAGTTGTAAAAAGTGGTGAATGACTAAAAAAAGTCATAAACTTTTTTTGGAGATGAAATACTAGAAAAGTCCTAAAAAGTAAAAGACAAATTTTTTGGGACATGGAATTCTTGAAAAAAGGTTATCGACCAGACCATGGCCGACTTTGTCCCCCCCACCTCCAGGGACGTATCTAGCGTTGGGCTTGGGGGGCTTAAGCCCCCCCAAACGAAGTTGAAGCCCCCCAAACAAGTCAAGCCGTTGTATGCTTACGGCTAAAATTCGTATGAACACTGTATAAATGTTGCCATGTTCAAGGCTTAAGCCCCCCCAAACGAAAAAGGCTAGTTACGTGCCTGCCCACCTCTCAGACAAGATCGCCGCCACTGGTTCCACGCAACCAGTTCAAAACTGGCTGAGAAAATGAAATGCTTAAAAACTAATTAAGCGAATCCGTAGGATCAGAAAGACCGGAGATTGATCAGCGTATACGAAACAAAAACATCATTAGACTGGGTCAAAGCACAACGTATTATTTGTGTTGCTGTCGCATTTGGAAAAAATGTAACCTAAGGTGCAAATGATTGTGTTTATTATTACCCAGTGAAGATCCACAGCAAGTGGATAAACTATATGGAGAGTGCATATTATTATTGTACACGTATATCTTAGTTATTTATTTGCAGCCGCAGCCAGACTCAGCGTCAGAGACATCGCGGACTGGATGAATTGCAATTAACTGCAGCTCAGTTCTGCGAAGTCAGAATTTTTCTGGTGATTGACCGGATGGACAGGGTGGACAAATTAGACCACTGCCTTTTCGTCATTGGTGCAGATGTTGTTGAACCAATGATTGATGTTCGTGATTTTGGGCCTTTTCCTCAAAAGAATTCTCTGTTATATCATGCACAATAGGACTAGCGAGGAACAGCTTTGTGATCTTGAGACCAACAATGGGTCTCGACACAGCGGTCTTGGCCTAGAGATCAGAAACTGCGGTCTTGCTATTGGTCTTGAACCCTGTGGTCTTGATCTTGACCAATCTTGGTCTTGCTCTCCCTCAACTCTCTCTCTGCCTCGGTCTCTCGACAGACAGACAGACAGACAGACAGACAGACAGACAGACAGACAGACAGACAGACAGACAGACAGACAGACAGACAGACAGACAGACAGACAGACAGACAGACAGACAGACAGACAGACAGACAGACAGACAGACAGACAGAAACAGAGGCAGACAGACAGACAGAAAAACCAAGATCGGAGTATCAAGATCAAGACCAGAGAGAGAGAGAGAGAGAGAGAGAGAGAGAGAGAGAGAGAAAGAGAGAGAGAGAGAGAGACAGACAGACAGACAGACAGAGACAGACAGACAGACAGAGACAGAGAGACAGAGACAGAGACAGAGAGACAGAGACAGAGACAGAGCGGAGTATCAAGATCAAGACCAGAGAGAGAGAGAGAGAGAGAGAGAGAGAGAGAGAGAGAGAGAGAGAGAGAGAGAGAGACAGACAGACAGACAGACAGACAGACAGACACAGACAGACAAAGATAGAGTATCAAAATCAAGACCACAGAGACAGAGAGACAGACAAAAGTGGGACGGAGGCATACAGTGGAGAGGCCAGCTGATTAAAATGGAAGTGCAGAGACTAGGAATTTTCTGACCAACAAAATTACTACACAAGGTCATGTTTCAAGCGGCAGCCGAGACCTGGAGCTCATACAAAGCAATGGCTGTACAATGATGGATGAGGACGAAGCTGGTCTTGTTATACACAGCGGGCTACCTAGCTACATTACAGACGCATACGTTTCTTTGAGAATTGTTAGGAAAAATGTCTATTTGATATGGAGCCTGCTATTTATAAGTTCGCATTCAAAAGCTTCAAAATTAACTGTAGTGGACTCTTTATGAGACCTCACAGAGGAAGACACGAGGACAGAACTTTGCGTTGGTATCTGCAAGATATAACAAACATCTAATAATTTGAATGATGTGGTTGCTTTTTTCTGACACTTCAATTCCATTTTGTAATAACCACTGGCTTCTTTGTGATTCAAAAACCTTATAATGGTGTAAATTAAGAAACACACCATGCCTTGAATTCCGCTGTTTGTTGGTCTTGGTAGTGGTCTTGGATACTCGGTCTTGGTCTTAATTCCTGTGTCTTGGTCTCCAACCATCTAATTTGAATGATGTGGTTGCTTCTGGTTATGGTTATGGTAACCATGCGGTCTTGGTCTAAGAATTTTTGTCTTGCTTGCAATGCTGTCAGATATGGCCCGGGTCAGTCCTTCCTTTTCTCAAAAAGGATGTGGCATGCCAACTCGGTTTGCTCTGGAGCCGAATTGATTACTGACATGACATCTTTGCTTGCTACTTAACAAAGCTATATAAGCTGTCATTATTACAATTACAATATTACTAAGTAAATTTATGGAATACATAATGTCGGACAGTAGTGTGACTCTATGACAAAAACAAGATGAAAAATGATGTTAGTCTTAGGCCAGAAACATGTTTGATCAATAGGCTAATTAAGACATAATTAGGGAAACAATCAATACTGCCACGGAAAGTTTTTGCACTGTCCATGAGCTAAGCACTCTCATTTCAGGCAACTTGTTGAAATTTCCATTCTTCAGCTATCGACGTTGATTAACACTTTGATTAACACGCCAGGACACTAATCAAAGTCAGATAACACATACAATACCTGAAACATTTATTTGCAGCAGACAATATTTTTACAAAATCAGACAGTGTGATTTCCAATAGAACATGCCTTCAGCCAGGACATCAAATCATAATACAGTATGTAATTAGTTTTAACGTCTGCTGTGCGTACGGTCGATACGCAGAAACGCCTCTAAGGACAGGATCTGTGCTATCAGTATTACACAGTGCGTATCAATTGATATAGGATACACTGGACACGGTTACCCGCATATCATCCTACACAGAAGTGGGCATTGGAGCTACAGCGCATTTACTTTAGAATTGTCTATGTCTCATATTTACAGCATGTTTGGCATGAGAGTAAATCTTCAAACCGTTACTGACAGAACATATAAGCCTAAGCTGAAACACACATACACATACCATAACACAAACACACACACACATCAAAGTATACAGACGATTGATTATTCGTACAGTTCGAGTGCAGAAGACATGATAGTCATTCTGAAAACACAGTGCACAGCAAAATGTAATATAGAAATGCAAAAATATGATCGAGCTATCGAGCACTAATAAAGATGAGTCGTACATACATTATTCATATATTAAATTTATAGTTTTAACATATACATATATACATGCATTATATACACAACTGTATATATATTACTTTTCTCAAGGGGTACACCTTAAAGGTTTTACAAAAGAAATGCTCGTGCACAAAAAAACGAGCAGTCGAGGCCAAAGCCGTACTGCTATCTTTAGTAGTTTTGAATACATGCAACAGTTGAACATCAACTTAAAACTAGCACTGACCTCTGAACCAAAATTACTCCCAACATGCTTTGCATGACCTCTTTGTAAAAAAAATAGCAGCCAACCGCTTCAAAACAAGTGATATACTGCAGAAAGGCAGACACCATTCAGTCTGATAAAACAGGATATATGAAAAGCAGAAACTAATAACCAGTGCAGTTTTATAGGAAACCAGAGACATCCATCAAAACCAAGTTTCCATTTTGGTCAAATATTAAGGTTGTTCCAGATTATCAATTTCATCACACAAAAAGCAGTTCTAAACAAGTATAAAATATGAAATGTACTGTGAGAATTCAAGAAACAGTTGGAGTGACTTGTTTCCCAGTTGCAAGATCTCTTAAACCTAAGGTGTACAAGAAGGTTTAAGAACTGCAGTTAAGAAATTTTACATCACATGTGACAATGTTGATGGTGCTTCCAGCAGGGGACAGCCAGTCATTCATAACTTGCACAAAAAGCAATCCAACAGAAAACCAAGATAAAAAGCACCATGTTCATCTCCACGTAGAATCAATAAGTTAGCATCAGTACTGCCTAATTCAATGAGCAGAATCATCCTAGACCTTTGCTGCAAGTCATTCAGATAAAAAAAAGTGCATGCCATTTGTTTCAGACATCACAGCTGTAATGTAGCATAATGGAAGGCAACTCTAGAGGGGCTAATCCAAGATGTCCACCAATGCAAAGAAGTGGAACAATGAACCAATTTTTTTAAAGCTGGCACACATATTTGCAAGGAAGCAACTTCTAATGCATACTACACATCATATATTTATATACATTTATTTTAATAGTAATCCTGTATTACCTCGAAAAATTTACACGATCATCAGCTTGTTTAAAAAATGAATTACAGTGTCGAGTCATCAGAAAAAAAGAAACCATTCACATTATCAAACCGAGGCAAAAAGGGCAGCATGGGTATCTCTTAAGTGACTCCCTTGTCATGGACTTGTCTAATGAAATGACTGGCTTTAGATACCATAGACACAAGGGCACTCGAAGCGCCACAGTAGTTGTGCTCCCAAAACCTTTGACAACTTTAATAGACACATTTCCCAACTGACCAGTTATGGACAGTCTGAAGCTGGATCTGCCTATTTAACATATCAACACAATAAAATGACAGAACAAGTGCAGCACTCTGCAGTTGGGAGGCATTTGCTATTGTTGCTGTCTCTTGTTCTGCACCCCTTACTAACAGCACCGCATCCGTCCACATAGATTCTACAGTCAACCAGGCTCCAACCCCACAGCACAGAAGTTCAGCACTGCACAGAAATATGAAGACTACGAAACTGGCCTTAAAGCATAAATGCCATAATTCAGAGCCATAATAACATCAAAATGTTCATTTGTTTTCACGATATTGCTAAAAAAACCAGCACAGAAATCATCACACTATAAATTGCAACACCGGAGAATAAAAAAAAACAGGTGACAAAGTAACGCCACATGAAACCAGAATCCTTCAACACGTTATCCACAACATAACAAACTTCACACTGGGAGTTTTTTCACTGTAATGCAGTGCATAATGGCAAGCCTCTCTCACAGTTGTATCGCAGCTTCTGGTGGCTGAAACAGCACGCAAGCTTGTTTCTGAATCCTTGCATGACAAAAACAAGCGCTGCTCAATGGCAAACATTAATTGCCATGTTTCATTTCAACTGGATGAAAAACTAATGAGGTTGGGCTGCATTTTACAGGAATCACATCAAGTCTATAGCTGGCATTTGTAATAAATGATCAAAATGTCACCATTACCTACTGTGTCTCAACGAACAAAATATTTGATCATAAAATCACTAAATAATCTCCAGTAAAGAACACAATACACAAAATCCTGCATGCATATACATGCCTGCACACAAAAGGTCCAGCAATAGGTTATGTATACATGCAAACATATCCACAACCACCTTCCTAGCTACAACTGACAACAGAGACGATAATCATGAAGCAACTGACAAATACAAAGATACAAAGTGCCACTTAGCAAGAGATGGGTAGGATAAAACGAATCACAGCAATGGTTGCTTAAGCTTCAACCTCACCTGCCAAGCTCTGCACCTTTAATAACTTCCAAACAAAAATGAGTTTTATGTAATGAACCAAAGTACTACGAAGGCTGACAGAAAGATCGAGAGAAATGATCAGAGGAACTGACACTATTGCTCCATTCTAAATTCACTCACAAGCCTAGACAAAACAATTGGACTGAAGAAGACATTAAGTCTCCTCAGTTACTCTTGTCTACAGCCCTGCAAACCAATTCTCCTATCCACACTGTACTTAGTGTACTAGGCAAAAATCTGGCTGTCCAATTTCAAATGGGACTTCTGTGACCCCTCTGGAAACGCACAATGAATCTTTTTAAGAATAAGCCTATAGATCTTTCACATTGCTTGTTAGCCAGAGTAAATCCTAAATGTTGAAAACTGAATCTAGCCATTCTATTTCTTCCTGCTTTTCTAATTCTCAATCAATTTTTAGTAAGCCACAGATATGCAGTACTTGATATTCCTTCTCTGATGCAGCCATAAATATCTCTATATATTTGTCCATAACTCTATCACAGCCCTGTCGTCAATCGACACAGCCTATTAGTCAACCTAAAAGTCATTGGAAAAATTTAACAGAATTTCTCTGAAAATTAAGTTGTTAGACTTTGCCAGGTTATGCTAAAGTTTAGTTAAGTGTTATCTCACACTTGAAAAGCCTTACATGACAACATTTCCACAAGTAAACAAGACTCTACAAGTATAAGGGTACCTAGAAACATGAAACCATCGACAATTCAACAGAAAACTAAACAGAAAGCAAAGAAGTCACAAAGCAAATTATTTTAAAAAATTTCAGTAATTTTACTATTTTTAAAATCCTGCATCAGATATCTGCTATGAAGCACAGAAAACCTCAAAAGTTTACACAAATTTGTTGCACTGTAAGAAAATAAAAAAAATACCATTTGGCTTAATTCAAAAACAACATTCAATTTTTAAAAACCCATTCTTAGTTGGTTTAAGGTAGAACTGTGATGCAAAAGAACAATCTGAAAAGATAAAAATAATATGCAAATTATACCTAAATTTGCAAAGCAGATTATTAATTAACATGCTTATTTCGCCTTAAACCCACTAAGCACTAACTTGTAGCTCTAAACTGATGCCATGCACACAGCTAGCCAACTGTACATTTGCTATCAATGTTGTCACATACAAGATGTAAATTGTTGAAAAGCCGCCACACGGGAGTCGACACGAGTCACCAGTCGACATATTCAACTAGCAGTTGCTCGAGTCATCCGAGTTGTTAAAACTCAAACTCTGGGAGCTGGACTCTAGGGGACTGGTGCCCTGTTGATCCGTGACGGTCGTGCTTAATATTGCTGAGTGGGGACGACTGACTTGCTCCGTGGAATCCTGAAGAGCAAAAACACAGGGAAAATATAAACATCAAGAAGGAGTTTTTCTGCAACTAAACCGCCTAATGCACTTTAACCAGAGAAATTCATGACAAGTGCAGATGAAACACTGGTGGGTCTCTGAAACAAGCCCTTCAAGTATTTTCTGAACACAGATGCTTCACAGGGATAATAAAATTAATATCACAGTTCAAAGAAAATTTATATTGAAGTAAACCTTAATCTGCTGCAGAACTGAAGAAATAATAATTTTACGGAGTTGCTGTAGCAGTCTGCTGTGGTTCCCTGTGTCTCAAACTTTACGCAATCTAGTTAAGTGTATTACACAGTACAACTAAAACACCTCCATTGCACTCTGACGTTTGGCAACATGAAAATATTGTGAACAATAAAGCAAGGAGGAAAGGCAAAATCATTTCACATTAGAGTGAGAAATAAGAGTGAAATGTAAGAGACAGTCGTGAAAGTAAGGAGACAGGGAATTCCAAAAAATGGTGGGACATGCCATTGTGGATGAGCACAGTTCAAAGACAACACATGTTGGCTATGAACAACATACTTTCTGTTCATTTAAGAGAAGACTGCATTGTAACAGAGCAACAGAGTACAGTCAGGAATGATGGCAGGTAAGATGGCAAATAATTGCACATACAGTCGACAATTGGCTAAATGTACTGGTACAGTATTTAATAACAGAGATGGAGCATACATACTATACTACTGAATAGTATGTACTATGTATGTAACTATTCAGTTAAAGCAAATCTAAACAGAATGTTTATAAACGGTTTGCACATACTGGAATCCTGAAAAGCAAATGTTACCTCACCTTCTGATACGGACCACAGAGCAGCTAATATAGACCACTGGACAGCCGAGTCGTTTGCTGTCCACAGCGAACTGTCTAGGTGGGCAGAATGTTCTAAGCTGTCTATGCAATATTAAGCGGCCTCGATAAAGACAGAGCAATGCATAACGGGCCAGAGGTCAGGCCCTTAGCCAGGCACCCGTCCACCCATCCTTTGGACGGGTGAAAATTATTTTGGACCGGCATAAATTGTTCATGATTTTCCTCCAGCACCATCCAGTTTCTTCCCTAGAGTCACTGCCAGCATTCAGACTTAAGTGGTGTTGACTGTACTTTATATATGAGTAAGTCTATTCACTCAAACACAGGAAGCCAGTGCAAAGAACACAATACATGTGATATTGTCTCATACAAAGGAGAATTGGATGCACCTCACAAGCATTTTAGAAAAATAAACAGGATATGGAAAAGCAGTGAAATAATAAAGAAAACTAAGACAAGAATATATGAGATGATGATACAACTCGATGTTGCTATATATGGATCAGAATGCTCAACAGTGCAAAAGCAAGATGAGAAGAGAATCCTCAGCTCTAGCAAAAATCAGTTGGCTATGGAAAATTGCAGGAATTACAGCTACATTGAATCTTTTGTCAACCTATACCCACTGTACCCAGTCATTGGACAAATAATGTTCCTTTGGTTGTCTGTGCCATTACACTGCAACTGAGCAGCAAATGACAAATCCGCACAGCCGTTTATCTGTGCCATAAATTACACATTTATGCAAAATGTCAACAACTGCTTCAGACAACTTTCAGTAAGTGCATCATTATTCTAACTGGTAATAGCCTTGCCTAACTACATATATTGTAAATGTCCAAAAAAGTTTTGGGCCATAAGCTCAGCCCTTTCTGATTCTGAGAAATTAATTAAAAATTAAACAAAACTTGTTGCAAGTATGACGATAGATGATACTTTGATCCTAAATGAATTTGGTTCACATTTCGGCCAAAAACTATTGCAACGATTGCAAGAATTTGGAGAAAAAGGGACTAATATCACAGAACCTGCTTCGTAGACCCTGGTGCAGTCCACACAATCTATACTTTCCATTTACACACTCTGTTCAACACTAAAATCGCAATCAGGTTCCGTGAGAGATTATTGCTCTCAAGCTGTCATTTAGCGACTCCAAGGAGAGCTGTATCTTCCAGAACTTGTCACTTAATCATAGTTTTGTTGAGCGCTTTTATGAGCACTTAACAAGCATCGACCAACGATTTATGCCACTCACCGAACAACAAGCACCTCACACACTGCTCGATGAACAAATACGCTGCAGCGCATGAAAGCCTAATCGCCAGGAACCATAAAACTTTCACAAGCAACAGCACACAACTGATAAGAGAATGAAAAACCGAATACAAATACACCAAAACAAACATTCATGGTCTATCCAAATTGATTAGCCACACAACTGATTGTACTGTAATGCGGACTTCAGACTTTACATCGTTTTATCTCAAACAGCAAGTTTGTTGCCATGAAGACTGACATTATCTGGTTTATTTCCTAATTTTATTTGCTGTCATCAACCTCTACTAGAACTGTATCAAAATATTGGTATAATTGGCCCAGGCACCTGTCCATTCTGGTTCAGTATCTGACTATGTGCTAAATAACTGTTATATATGATGAGTCAGAAAAGCAACATCCATGCACCCAATGGATGCTCACAGGGAAAGGCAATGTGAAAATCGTGCAAGACGAACACTGTACAGCAGCATCACATGCTGTCTTCAAGTTTCAACTAGTGAAAGATAGCATTGATGTCCTGAGTTGAAATCCAGACAATTGCAAGGATTTGAACCCAGGAAGTTTTGCAGCACATTCCAAAAATGATGGCTCTTCTGGCCAGTGAAAAGCCACGAACCTGCAAAAGCAAACTGCCACATGCATTTTTTAAGAAAATGGACTTGAAAACTGTAATAAAGCATGCCAAACAGAATACAAGCTCGAAAGGTGACAAGTGAAGCAGAAACAAAGCACCAGTCAACCAACTGACAGAATAATAATCACACAAAACCAGGTTACTAAATTCTACAGTTCATAGATATTCTAGCAACATTTATCAATTACATTGAAAGGAACAGAGTTATTAGATTCACATAATATTAGCAAATTCCTTAACTTCCCCCAAGCAACAGTGACTGACAGCTATACCAGGATGAAATAAATTTACCTTGTTAGTAGTGTAATACAATAAAAATATAAATAACACAACTCAGAAGCACGTGATCAGAGGTGCTCCCACCAACACAAACCCACCATCGAGCAGGATAATCACACACTATTAGAAATGAAAAATCAAT
Organism: Allolobophora icterica; assembly: GCA_963556255.1. Classification (NCBI taxonomy): domain Eukaryota; kingdom Metazoa; phylum Annelida; class Clitellata; order Crassiclitellata; family Lumbricidae; genus Allolobophora; species Allolobophora icterica. The sequence goes on along the minus strand of OY744606.1, from coordinate 41,320,648 downwards.
GCAGTTCAACCTGTCCAAATATCTTTTAAGAAATAAGTTCAGTTGTCTACTTCATCCAAAGTACATACCACTAGTGTCAGAGATCAAAGAAAATACCGAACAAGATCAAGTTCCCAGAACAAAAGCAGACAGAAAGCCACTCAACATAAGTCCATTTTATACATGGCTATCCATCATATTCTATCGACAATGCCACTGACCAACTAATGCTGCATTTTGTCCTTCATTGTCATCATGGTAACTATTTCGCTTCATTGTCACCAGTTCAGATTAGCAAATTCCTCTTGTCTTATTGCCAGTACAGCTGCTCATATGCCAGCCTAGTTACGCTAAACCTGTTCAATGTTCATTACATGCCTCCATACAACTCCTTCCAATGTAACTGAGTGACAGTTCTAAATGCCCTTCTGTCAACTCTCAACAACACTACACAAAATAAACAGTACTCTATAAAATCAAAGCATACTTCAGAAATAACAGTATTTCACAAAATAGCAGCACTACATACTTAAGCTACCATAGCCAGAAATGACGCAAACTAAGTTAGAAACATCGGTCAGTCCAGTAACAGCAGAAGAGTACCATGCAATCCATATAACTTTAAGCAAGAAATGTACAGGTAGAACACTCTCTTCAAGTAGGTAACCAACACTTATAAATACCTTGGACAAAGCAGGAGGATGCTAAGAATGTTAGGAGCGTCTCACCCAAAACAAGCCCAAGTACATTAAAAGCTTTATAGTCATCAGTATCCTAAATATACTGTTTCTGAAAATGATTATGCTCTACCTAATACCATTATTCTAAGCATGTTAAATGCTTTTCCAGGCACCACCATCCTAGGTATCCTAATGATGTTAAATGCCTTACCAGCCACCAGTATCCTATGTATTCAGAATCCCAAATGTGTCAACCGTTCTTCGAGATTCAAGTATTTTAAATATGTTAAATGCTCTTCCTGCCAACATTGTCCGAGATATTTTAAATGCCCTCATTGACATGCCCATACTGACTCTGCCACCAGTATCTTACATAGCAGGTTCCCAAACATCTTAAATACTTTCCTGAAACCAGTCTCGGAAGTATGTCAATTACTTTTCAAGCTACTACCTCTGATGGATTAGGACTACAGCGCAGCAGAAATGCTTGCATAAACTGTTAATGCTAGCGAGCACAGAATACATGTTGAAACAAGGACGAAAGACAAAAGGTTACTTATGGATTAAAAGCCAAAAGCCAGATGACCAGCAGCTTTCAGAGTTCATTCAGACAGTGCAGCCTTTACCTCCGATGAGCTATACTGCGACAACCGTGCTCCTTTATTGCGCAATTTCACTGAACTCGACCCTTTGCCTAGTAACACGAACAAGAAGAGTGTCTACACAAACCAAACTTTGTCTTAAGCCCCTGACTTGCTAGGCTCTGATGGATAGAGTTAACAAAGTTACAACAACAATATTATTATTATAATAACAGCACTAATAATATTATCATTACTATTATTACTAGGGGTCCACCAGAAATCGCCTCGGACATTTGCCTCGGCCGGAAATCCCGTTTCCGGAACTATTCGCCTCGGCAAATACTGTAGACGCAAATAGTTGCAGAAAAATTGTTCTTTACAAAAAATTTTTTCCTTTAAAAACTTATTCAATAAACTTACGTATATAAATTATAAATGTTCAGCCTTAAAACAATTACACATCCATTGAATTCAATTCCATTTTCTTGAAATTATGTCAATTTATCGAATTTAATGCAATTTTAGAAAACTTCACAACTGCAGAGTAATGACTAAAATTCAAAATGTATCAGTCACTTATTACAAAGTACACAAATTTATTTCGATAATTTTTTATTACATGAAAATGTGAAGCTTCGCATATGGAACAAATGGTACCCGGTTCGTTTCCGGATCCGGCAAATAGTATATCCAAATACTCGGATTCGGTACTCGGTGGAAAATGTCTTTCCGGTGGACTCCTATAATTATTACTACATCCTATGGAGTTAAACTCCATAATAATTGTCTGTGCTAGCCTACATGATCCTAAATGTCATTAACCACTGGAATTTGTCAATCAGCAAAGCAATGCATAGAAAACCAGAAGGGTGACCAGTAGAAGGTCCAAACACACACACATGGAGCTCATCCAATGGATTTACATCCACAGTTGACACTTCGCATCATGTTCAGAGTCTTTGGATCAAGCTGGGGTGTCAACAGGAGGTAGAGTTCATAGCTCATGAGGTCTTCAAACTGTAGGGCCTTGTTGCAGTCAGCCATATGTAGTCTTCACTACATACAGCAGCTTGGCACTGTGGGTACAACACTAACACTGGCAGGTACATTGAAATAAATCACTGTGAGCATGTTTAGTGGCCGAGCAATGACCATCCATGGAATGCGATCTGGTCCTGCTCAACCTCCATTCTTTTGAGGTTCGTACATTGGAAGGTTAACACGTATCTTGTTATTAGATTGCTGAAGTTGCATCTGCATATCAGCTGAAAATATCCTTCAACCTCAGGAAGATTCTGCTGAGAAGGCATGCAAACAAGTGTGCTATCATAATATTATATATATAATTATATATATATATATATATAATATATATATTATATATACACAAATGCATACACACACACATACACATATATATATATATACTGTTTGGACTTGCTTACACGAAATCGTTGAGGGACAAGCCATCACATGTAAACCATGCCACAAGCACAAGTAAGACGATTTTACATATAGTTTGTGATCGAATTATTTTAAAACCAAAAGCACAAACTACTACTAGTTCTGTGCACGTCACCAGCCATGTCAGTTGTTGATCGACTTCTATCATACCTAGTAATTTATAAGGCGCCTCTCGCAGTATAAAGTATTCAGAGGCGTTTCTGCATCATTTCGACAAATTATTTTGTCTAACTGCAGAATTTGCTCAGTAATCTCGAACATGTTGGAGTTTACTGGTGCTAAGTTTGCATTCCAGACTGTATCCACATTGTATAATCATATGTATTTATAAAAGCATAATCGGTATAATTTAAAACATGTATAATGGAGGTAAGAGTGCATATTACATATGTGTGTACACGATCACATTAAATGAGAGCTAAATGAAGAAATGAATTAGGTGTCATCTGAACCACATGCTCAAATTGTTCGACTGTGCAGAAAGTTTAAATAAGCAAGTTTTAAGTTGTAACATTGTGGCAACTGGAGCAAAAACAGAACATTGTAAATTTCTGATTTTATACATAAAAATACATAATTATTTTAATTTGCAAATATTGCTTGTAAAATCACAATAAAAAGACATAAATGATAGAAAATGACTTCTGTTAGTTCTAAGAAATTTTAAAAGCTTATTTAAATCAGACCATCTACATCAAAGAGGGAAAAGCAAAGCACTACAGAATGTTCCTCAGTGGAAAATTTGCAAAAATATGGTAAAGAAGCTAGAAATTTAACTGGGTTTTATACTGAACTCTGCTTTAACAAAGACTTAGGGGCATAACATGTAACTATACCTGCTCCTACATCTGTTAAATTGAAAATAAAAGTTTCCACATCCAGGTATTGGGTTTGTGCAGAACAATTAGTAAGAAACTCACAAAATTATTACAACAAATCACATGTTCTGTAAAACAAAACAAATTTTCACCAGACTATACTTCAGGCGACCCACCTCTTCTGTTACCTGCGAGAAAAGGTTTTGCTTGAGCCATCGCGATAGGTTGCTGGTAGACATTTAAATAAATGACAGATGGGGTGTATAACAGAGATTGTAAGATGAAAACATTTGAACATACTAAAATCTCAAATTCTTGCCAGGCATTTACTTAACAAATTCTATGACCATTTGCAATTAAAAATTTCCAATAAAAATGTTTGAATATTTTGCCATGTTAAACTTAACCCAAGTTCATACTTGAATTTAACAACAGCCAAATTTCTGAATGGTAATTGTATTTTCTTGAATGTTCCCTTCATTCTGATTAATTATACTTACAAAACAACCAATGTTAATACTAAAGCAGGGGACATCATAAAATGCAAAAAAGCAATTGATGTTAGAGAATTCTGGGCTCATTTAATCTCATAACATGTTCACACACTAGGTTAGGCAATGATCTGAGCCAGAAGATTCTCAATGTGAAACTAAAAACTGTCAGACACTGATTAATTTATCATATTGGTGAGCAGATCGACCCTTTAATTAAATTTTTTGACCAGCCTGTAACAGAGGCTTGCAAAACCCCTAGTCTATTTCATGCAGCATCACCCGAAATTGCTGCTGGTATCACTTTCGTCATTGTTGAAAAGTTCTATAAATCGTTACTATGAATGTTGCTTACAGTACTGTTGGTCCTGCTACCCATCAGTACATAACATCCCTCAATATTAATTCTTCATCCACCTCCAAATTATCAGAAATCATATGCCAAATATACTGTGTTTGTTAACCATTGCTGTCGCAAAACAATCATACAATGAAACAAATTGTCGATTTTCAAGTCTAATATCTCCATAACTAACCTATGTGTGTATAAATAACCAATGGGGAAATTGCAGCTTATTTATTGCCATACAATGAACATATATACATAGGATGAACACAGGTTCCCTAACTTCTGACCAAGAAAGCATACCTATGTCACAATTTTGAGCCTACGGCATGCGTGAAAAGTTTTCTGATGTCGCAATTTTGCGCCTATGGCATGAAGGGGATAAGGATTGATACTGTTTTAATTCTAGATGGCACTATCAAACATTTATTAATAATGCTTGCACATCATATTATACAGACAATTCTGTTAGATATGACTGGAGATGAAGAAATATAAGAATAGCTAAGATCAAAGCATAAATAACAGAAATGTATTTAAGATTCTTCAAAATGTGTGATGTTAACAGCATTGATCATAAGTTTGACACAACTGATAGGTATGACTGCTGCACTCAACGAATGCCTTAACGTTAGACAAGAATTGTATTAAAGACAGCTGATCACACTGAAAGCATCCACATCAATGCTTTCAGTGAAAATGAAGGCAAAGACTCCATAGGGATTAACCCTTTACAGACGAGAACGTCCTAAAAGCTACTGTTAAAACAATACTTCTTGTCGTTAAAGAATTAAATATAGAAAAGCCACAGAACAGACAAGTGGTTGAGTTTCAACACAAAGCAGCACCTGAGTTTCAACACAAAGCAGCACCTGAGTTTCAACACAAAGCAGCACCTGAGTTTCAACACAAAGCAGCACCTAAGCCCAATTCACATGTTAAATTGCACAGAAAATGAAATACAATAGGCGCAGATTCCAAAGTGTTAGTCCAGTCCTGGCTGAGAGTCTACCGAAGAAAGCCTGACCTGCGAGACTGGGATCAGTCATGGATGTTGAACTCCAGAACATGGAGTGTGCACGATTACTACTACTCAGAGCATTTGGTCGCCTCAACAGTCCAATAATTGATTCAACTGACATCAGAAAATGCATTATGAACATGTTTATAAGCTCTGCTCTCTCTCTCTCTCTCTCTCTCTCTCTCTCTCTCTCTCTCTCTCTCTCTCTCTCTCTCTCTCTCTCTCTCTCTCTCTCTCTCTCTCTTGTCTATCTCTCTCTGTCTATCTGTCTCTGTCTCTGTCTCTGTCTCTCTCTCCACAGCTGGGAGACTAAGGCCTAGGAAATCCAGCAATATCAAAAGTGACTGAGAAGTACATCAATGTCCCTGCTTGGGATATAAACTACTTGCCATGTGACAAGCCAAATAACCAAATGCTGAAATCCGAATGTGACAATGATACCTTAGCTGGCTGGCTAAGTAGCTGATTCAAATAAACTTTAAAAGACAATTCATTTATTCTTTGGTGATGATAGTGATTTTAAAAATTTAGCTTAAATCTGCTGTTTTAACATCACCAAAGCATGTTCACTTTCTATTCAATTAACCCTAGCACCATAATATTTTCTGTTGTTCTGTATGCTGCATTCCTCGTTTGGAATAACTTCTTGTGTGATTTTCAAAACAGAGGCAAATACATAATTTGCCTTCAAGACACTATAAACTGTCTGCAATTAGGTTTATTTAAGCCTTACTTTTAACATAAATTTATCTGGTAATTACATTCTTTAGGCAATAAGATTATAACCTACATAATTATAGCCTACATCCGCTGTTGTCTGATTTATAATCAATTGCTATAACTGTCTTTGTGGTGCTGTGTGATCCCATCGAGTCTGTGTCGACAGGAATTTGCAATAAATGAATATTTGATTTAACTTCGATATGATTACCAGCTTTGCTCTACTTTGGATAGAGCACATATTCTGCTATAATATTTGATTTGATTTTTATATGATTACCAGCTTTGCTCTACTTTGGATAGAGCACATATTCTGCTATAATATTTGATTTGATTTTTATATGATTACCAGCTTTGCTCTACTTTGGATAGATCACATATTCTGCTATAATATTTGATTTGATTTTTATATGATTACCAGCTTTGCTCTACTTTGGATAGAGCACATATTCTGCTATAATATTTGATTTGATTTTTATATGATTACCAGCTTTGCTCTACTTTGGATAGAGCACATATTCTGCTATAATATTTGATTTGATTTTTATATGATTACCAGCTTTGCTCTACTTTGGATAGAGCACATATTCTGCTATAATATTTGATTTGATTTTTATATGATTACCAGCTTTGCTCTACTTTGGATAGAGCACATATTCTGCTATAATATTTGATTTGATTTTTATATGATTACCAGCTTTGCTCTACTTTGGATAGAGCACATATTCTGCTATAAGGGCCTAACTTGGTGCCACCATCAGTTTTAGCAGTGCTATCCTATCAATGCACAGAAATGTCTGTAAAACACAAATCAACTGTGCTGTTGAAAATTTAAATGTTGGCTTCTATGTTAGGTTGACTTGTATGCGAATATATATATATATATATATATATGAAAGTTGCTTTTCATATGTGTTTCTTCTGACATATCTAAAATAAGGCTGTCTCATACTGGCTTGATATCACAAGACTGTATTTAAATGACTAGCAAACAGTCTATAGTCCACAGCCACTGGAAGGTTTTGAGCAAAAGTCATATGCAGGCCTAAAAATCAGTTAACTTTTTCTCTCACTACATTTCATGCTCTTAAATACCACACATAAAACTAAGGCTCAAGATTAAAATACAACCCTGTATATACTGAAACTTAAAACAACTCAAAATACAGAATCAGAAAAGTCAAACAGAATAAATAAAACTCAAAAATAGCAGTCTTATTTAAAAGATGAAATCATTTCAAAAATTTAAGGCCAAAGTTCCAAGAGTTGGTTCTTTAACTTACCATTGAAACTAGATGCAGTGGAAGTAGATGACGACTGCCGACTCACGTTCTCTGGACTCTTGCCAGTTGCCGAACCACCAGCAAAGTTTGGCTGGAAGATGCTTCGCACGTGCTCCATCTTCTCTTCATCGGCAGCCACTGGGTTCTGTTCAACACCACTCATATAAATCAACAAGCTAGGCCACGCCAATCAATCATTCATCCTTCCTAGGCAATTATGACAGCAAAATATCAGCAAAAACATTATTGTACAAGCAGTGTTGCAGCATACAAAGGCCCCTCTGCAAATCTCTTACATCTTAGTAAAACTAACAAAACTCAGCTGAAATGCACTGACACCACAAGTTTACAATACCTCATTGTGCATCATACACATTAACTGTACCTTTGGAAGGTCACTAAGAACTTGGAGACCCTGGTCAGGGCCCATGTGGGCCACGTGGCTGAAGTTTGTCGGCATAGAGATAAGTCGAGACTTCCGATCAGGAGCTCGGCTGAAAATAGCATAGCAGTCTATGTAACACTACCAACCAGCACACATTTAGAGATATTCAATACAGGCATCCTCTCTGACATTCTCCATTCCACATCATCCACACTCTTCCTAAATCCTGCATCCTAACCTTCCTTTCATTTAAGCCTACTACATATTATACAGCTGATTTATACCAAGTGTCCACTTTTAATTAACCCTATTAATTAACCCTGTGTATGGTCAGCTGTTAGGATTCAATCTGACAAGCACCAACATACAATCAGTAAAAAGATGCAAATACATTCAAAAGAAACACGACAACAAAGAAATCGTCTTAATTAGCAAACACACACACGCACGCACGCACGCACGCACGCACGCACGCACGCACGCACGCACGCACACACGCACGCACACACACACACACACACACACACACAGGTGGTTCATAGTGACATCTTTAAGAAATGTTGTGAAGAGAAATGCTACACAGGGAAATAATACATCAAACAAAATCAGCTGGAGGCATGCACTTGTTTTTATGACTGATTTTCATCAAAAGAAAGCTTAACAATTAGTCACAAAATATTGCAGGATAAGCACCAGCACTTTGTCAAAGGGTTTGGTAATCAATTAGAACTTATCGGGATCCTTACTTTTATAAGTTCAATTGAAGAGGGAAGCACAGTTAGAAGCACAGGGGATAATCAATCGGTTAATTATATCATTTAGAAAGCAACAATCAGTTATTGTTATCCTATTAGCCTCATACCAATTTTACACAGATTTACTTGTTAAATTCTTAGTTGGGAAATACTCAGAAATTATTTCAATAGCAGTTAGATAATTAGTCAGCCAAAAGAAAGTTTAGGTCCAGAAAACTCAAGAGTACACTGAAATAGGATAAAGAGTAATACCTAAAAATGAAATCATAGATATAAACAAAAACAGTGACAGCAGACTGCTAATGTTTTTTCACTTCTGCATCTGGGGTTTGAATCCTGGTAAGTCGTGAATGTGAAATTCAAAATTTCTTGTCAACAAGCATAACTTGTAAGGAACGGTTGTAAATGTGTTGGAATCCTTTAACCACAATACTATGACTGAGAACTGCTGTTGAAAGGCATACAATTAATGAGTGATTCACTTTTGTTGATCCACTGTATTGAAAAGCCACACACACACATATATGCTATCTTCCAGATAGTCACAGGTTTAGTATGTATGACTTTTTGGGTACAGTGTTTGAAATGTTTTAGTGATTCCCTTCACTATCATGTCACCTCCACAAAGTTTGTAACCATCTCCTCATATTTATTTCTTTATTTTATACAATAATAAATAAATATAATAATTTAATAAATAAATAAATCTCCTGATATGCTGCTATACTGCTCAAAGGCCGCCCAAGGTAAATGGAGACAAACCCCAGCTGATGTACAGAGCCTGAAAGAAAGTTGATTAGCCAACTGCTGTTACTGTACTATTTATCATATAGAAAAATGTAATAAAATATAATAATTTCAACAACAAGTAGGGCTAAAACAAAGAGTCACAGTGCTGAGTCTAAAGTTAACCTGAAAACTGGAGATTAATCAGTGGAAAAAGGTCAGAAGTGTTGTAGATTATTGAAGGTGAGAAGCGTTACCTATCTGGGGCAATCATTACAGTCTCCGATGGACCAATATGCGCAACATGGCTGAAATTCAGTGGACCAGAGATGACCTTTGACCTTCGCTCGGCACTTTTCAGGAACGAACAGGAAAATAAAAAAATTAGCACACTCACAAAATAATGAGAAGAGCACCAGCAACTGCTTATTTAAAACAATAAAAATGCAGCCTTAACTTTTACTTATCCGATGCCATATTAACAGAAAAGCAAAAAACCACAGCAAGCACCCACACATGGTTAGGTTTTCACCTGATCATTAATTCAATCTTTTCCTTATCTAATCCACCCCAAAAATTTCCTAACTTGATTCTGATTGTTAAATAGGCCACTTAATCAAAAATATGAAGCAAGGTGGAGACTAGCAGCCAATCATAGCTTAATAGCTAAATGGTAATTTGCTCCGTAAACAATATTTACAGAAGCAACTGATTGAGTCTGAGAAGCAGCTCTTGTGTATTTCTTATGTAGTTTAACTGCTTAACGAAACACAATACAAGCACCAAGCAGAAGCTTATCTCAACTAGACCTTGCAGAGGAATCGAAAAAACAAACACCACTCATTCGTTGCACACAAAATGAAACTACAACACTCATTTGAAGGTCAGTTTTTAAACAAAACAAGGCATGCTCACAGTATGCTTTAACACTTTAACGACGAGCTGCACTGGTTTCCCAGTTGCTTTTAGTATACTCTAGTCATTAAAGTGTTAAAGTTTATCAAAACCTTAACACAACAAGAACACATTTTAATTGGCCAATATTAGCACTTAGAATAGTGCTAGTATCAACCAAATTTTGAAGTAAATTGTTAGGTTAAATAACAGTAAACCTCCTCTTCCTCAAATGGGGTGATGGACTTTAAATGCCTAAATTGCTACTTTTCGCAAAACTTTATATTTATTTTTAAATCTATTTCTCTCGTTCAAGCACACTTGGTATTTTATGATTTAAGAATATTAAAAAATGTCAGCCAGTAAGATATAGACATTACATTAACCTACTGATTGAGTAATGTCAATAAGCGGTCAGTAGCTTACAGAGAAACTAAGCAAACCCAAGGAATGAAACTGTTATTCATCATCCAATCAAAGAACCAATCCTTCAACCTTATCACATTCAGTCGATTAGCTCAAATGCATAGAAACCAACTCAAAGCAGACAAAGAGCGCAGCTGATCAGTATGACTGAACGGCAACTATCCAACTGAAAACAATCAGCAGGTTACCTCAGCTGATCAACTGCAAGCAGACAACCATAATTCAAGCATATGGATAAAGGAGTAAACTCCTGACAAGTCTCTCTCTTTCAATACATCAGAAGATCAACGATTCTGTTCTTACAGACAAAATCTTTCAAACAAATATCGCTCATTTAATGCTTTATGCTTACGCTCGGGCCACTTGCATATCCTGTACAGTTTTGAATGAAAAGCGACGCTTTCCAAGAGAGGAGCTTCCTCCCTTCACATGATCATCAGGAAGCGAGATTCGATCTTCAGGTTCTGAAATAGAATGTAAAGCCACAGTATTATCATCAACATGATAACCTCTTCAGTCCAGAAGATAAGGAGACAGCCACTGAAAAGTGGGGTTGACAACCAGAAGTGCCACAAATGCCAATAACAAAAGATACAAAACACAGAACTGTAGAAATAATACATATTTACATAACCCATGCAAAATAGATATGTTGCTGAGACAAGAATAGTCTGTGTTTGGGGATAAATAAGTGACAAGAAGGATTAAATATGCCATTGCAAGGAACTGCAAGGGAACACTTGCAATTTTGAAGAATTACTCCTTTCGTGCTTGCATAATTTCTGGCACAGGATAAAAAATTTTGAAGTGTTTGTTTGAGGAGACATGTTTAATATTTTGTGCTACATAACATGTTTTGTGTTCAGCTTTCGCCTAATTAAAATTAAGTAGTGTTACCATTTGGGAACAGTACTAATGTATGGTAAACTTTCCATATGGCAACAATCAATTAGGACATTGTCAAACCACACAAGAAAATAATAACTGCAACTTGCAAGCCTATTGTTCCACATGCCAATTTACTTCACTTGATGTGGCAGCCCAGGTAACAGTTTCTTTTAGAAGTGAGGCACAGGTAGACATCACATTTAGCACAATTTGAGCAGATGATGGAATTCTTACATTGCATACAACACCCTTTAACAACACTCTTCTTATCTCTTAAATACTGGTACTTATATTCATTTCAAGGCCACATGGTAAAACAAACTGGCCATAATCACATTTAAAATGCAATGGTAAAGTTTAACAGATATAAATGTAACATATTCTGGTTCAAATTGGTTTTTAATCATTAGCACAAGAAATATAATCATTTTAATTACCCGTGCGGCCAGTTGGTCAAAATAGATATAAAAGGGTTAAAGAAATAACAGACCAAAATGAAGGCAAAAGTTCACACCTCTTTCCAAGTTCCTCAAATACGCAAGAAGAGGTGCATCCACATTCGCAGACACAATCAGGGAACCATCTGGACGTAGCGGCTTAGCCTGAAACAGATCAGTAATCATATTTATTGAATTAACTGCAATTCCTTTACAAGAATAGCTATTTTACCATTATTCTTATATCCACACCAAATAAATAACTTAGTTGTCTTGGTACATATAGCAATAAGATTTAAAATTCCATCACCACATCATTAAAACACACACCTGCTGTATCAAGGTAGGGCAAGGTAACTGAACATTATGTCCTATTATATGACCTCTCATTTGCAAGGTCTTGTTTTTGATACCTCTTGACTGAAGAAAAATGTCCCAACAAATAGACAATCTTCCCTAGGGGTTGCAAGGTTAGACTATTTGTTGGACTAAAATCCTTGCACATTTCCCTCTGAACTTTGTGTAGTTTGCAAAAGTCTGCAATGTAAAACGGGAAAATGGTTGTACAGTTGCAGCATTCATTCAGCTGCCGTATCGCTCAGCCTCAGAAGCTGAGGACTATGGCTGACATGTAACCAATGTAATTTATTGTCATAGGTAACTTTACCTTACCTTACCTCGTCTTGCTAATTTTTAAAGGTAAAAGAATTTGAATTTTCAGACTAAAGACTGGAACATTTCAATAGTGTCATCACACAAACTGACACCTGTTCTCAAATTGTACTTCATCATACTGAACAGAGTATCATCACCTGGCAACCTTAGAAAGGTATCTGCTGGATGAAAACTGATGACTATTCTAGTTATCTAAACACCGTTTGCTTGCCGACAACTTCATGTCTTACTGACTTCAAAATCATTTACACTAGTTTAGGCAGTTTTTGTGATGTACTTAAATGCTACGGGGTATATCAAGTATCTAGCTACACACAAACAAGCATATATACATACATGTACTATATTCATCAATTCTACTATTATTATTCACGGAGTGCTGATTACATAACCTAATGATCAACACCAACCACAAGAGGAAATGAAATAAGATTCTCCTTAAACCTAAATCTGTACTCATATTGAAATTTGAACCAAGAAAACTTGTTAAGGCTAACCTGCAAACCCGGATAATTTGCCAAGTTTTGAGAATACAGTCTGGGGAGAACGACTGAATATGGAAAACAGGGCTTAAAGTGCCCACATGTACAAGTAACTCAACTGTCTGGTTTGGACATCTCAGAGCATACAAATGCATGGAGCAGTGTTAATATGCCAGAACTATGATAAACTGTCCAGAAATACTGCTAAGCAGAAAAGAGATTTCATCAGGACAAGCATACCCTTTTCAGAGAGATGGTCTGAATCCACTCCGCATTTACAACATCAAATACAAAGGAAGCATTCTCTGTGTGAAGAACAAGATGCTTTCCAATGTAGGCTACAAAACAATAAACATTTTCAACCATCTAGTAACTGACATAAATTATGGTGTTTGTGCCCTATCCTCCCACTGCCAGCCTATTTAACAGTGGCAGGCACTTAGCTGCCAAGAAAATAACACCTTATGATTGGCAGTTCAATCCAGGCACTTTCACACTTTGGAATAAAGTCTAAAAACAGCAGATATTACTGTGATCAAAACGTGTCTGAGGTTAAATCACAGTCACTGCTGCACATAACTAGACAGCAAAGCAACCTTTCAAAGTCATTGGACAAATCTGATAGCAGGTTAGTGTGTCTTCGCAAGAATTTGATGACTCATAAAACGTACAATTACTGGCCAGAGTTTATCCTTTCTGGAACTACAAAATCTGGGAGCTGTGGATAAATCTTGTTTTTTTCAGACTAACAACAAGTTTCTCACTGCAGAATGTAACCACCTAATCATCTATCTACATGTGATTCCGCTTAGTGCACGCCATCAAATTTCATCATTTATCATAACACTGCAAAATTTAACGTCTGTTCATGCCGCCACCTTGAACCAGAAATACATATACGCATTAATGCATACATGCTGATACATACATACATACATACATACATACATACTTACAGTGCTACTCTTGGAAGCCATATGGTAGCACCACACTATTCAAAAGGTCCCTAAATATTATAACAAGCTTACATTTTTTAAAGCTGATTCAAATTTGGGAATTTCATTCTAAGAAGCTTTGATATGGAGAAGGTCCAATGCGTCCGTGTTAAGCTCTAAATTCATCAGCTTTAAACAAAATATAAAGTTAACTGCACTAAGCATTCAAGCACTTTACTCAAGTTGTCTAAAACGTTGAGCTTGGATGTTTACCAAAGACAGCCATCATCCCACACATGTTAGTCATCAAAGTATGAAAATAGGATTTATTATAGTACCATAAAAACACTTTCAACTCACAGACAGCTAATGGTGGAGCAGGCCACATCAACTCTAACTTCCTTGACCGCTGCCCACTACCGTCAACATAAATACCAAGATCTAACAAAAGTAACATGATACAATTATTAATAAATACAATTATTTAAAGCAAAGTCAATACCAAGTTTTAAGTAACGGCAAACAAGAACTATTAATAATACAAGGATTTAATTCAACGAATAGTACTTCATTTTAACCAGAGGAGAAGAGATCCTTCAGGATTTGAAGACTATTATGTTTGTTTCGAAATAGACAATGACAGGATGTCATTTAAATGATGATGGGAAGTCATTAGTTCATGAAAATGTGTATTGTGGCAAACTGCCCCAGGCATTATACTTCTTCACTCTTGACTTAAAATTCTGAAAGTAGTATTGGAACATAACAAAATACCAAATCTGCATATTGCAAGTACAGAAAAGATTAGATTAGATTAGACAAGAATACACCTGAACACAAAGTCAGCTTAATCCGTATAAGAAATAATGCTCTGAGATTTCTGTGCCACAGCATTAGGACAATATGGCCGAGTGTTAACCCTCCAGCTGTTGAGCAGGGTGCTTATGCCAAACTGTAAAATTGTAAAGATAGGGTAATCAGCCACAAATGTGTATGAACTACAAGATCCTACACCCTCACATACATTCTTACACACTAATGCCAATAAAGGTGCACAATAAATGTGTGAATCTTTCCCATAGCTTGAGATTGTTATAAATTCATAAGTAAAATCTCTCAGTAACAAAGAAATCCTAGCTGAACTAACTTGAAAACACAAGAAGGTATTCATTTGGCGCCACATCCATGGCCAACAAAGCATCAATCGGATTCTGCAGAAGAAATTGTAACGTCATATCTTCCACGTTCACCAGCGCTGAATCAGAAAAATAACAGCTCAGCAAATGTAATTATTGCAGATTTCCATTAAAAGTATAAATACTCTAAATTAATGTAAATTAACTTCAAGACTTTCTTGAATGAGAAACTGACATCTTTTGCTCACTGCAATTTTCAGTCCAGATGCAAGGTGAGTGACTTGCTTTTAGAGGAAATAACAGGAGAAATATATGAGAGACTTCTTTCAAACAGCATTCCACCTAAGTACATAGAAATCTCTACTACCTGTCCAAACTGACAATCTATCAAACCTATTGCTATTTCAGAGTATGCAAGGTGGAAATGTTGATGAAAAAACTAACTCATTGTTGCTACTATAGCAAACTCTCAAAACTTTACTTTTACAAGCATAATAAATATCAGGACCAGAAGTAAAAACTTTGCCTACTGGTTGCTGGTCCATCACTCTGTATGTTGTAGATGGCAAAACTGGATGGGTATCCCACAAAGAGTTTTTCACTTCGAAGTTCCACATACTGGACTTGTCCGGGACAGGCGATCTCCCTAACCTTCCGGTGTCTTAGCTTCGTTCGATTGAGTTCATGCACATAAACCATGCGCTTGCAGGCAATGCACAACATCGTGCGAGTTCCCTGACAAAAGACACCCGTGCAAAATGAAGTACAGCCACGATATTCCTCCATCTTTATCACCTCTGACCGATCATTCTCCAGCATCGAAATTGGAAGCAATCTGAGGTTCTTTTGCTTTCCTACACAAAACCAACATCAGTTAAACATTCAGATGTATATTTAAAAATAGTACACACTAAATAAACCGCAAGTCCCAAATTAATAATATCTGGTCGATAGGCTATTTCAGCTAGAGATTTCTAAAATGACTTGAATATTTTAAGTCTCATATACATTAACACAACCATTTATTCAAATCAGCATATTAAAAAGTAACTTATAATAAATAGAGCCCAGGTATCTTCGTAACCCAAAATTTAAATCCTGGGACCTTGCCTTCAGGAAAAGAAGTACTTTACACCAGCATGGTACTCATCAAAGAAATGGTCCTAAAGCTGCTGAGCTCTAAACTACAAGATAAATAGCTGTCAAGCAAAATGTTCCTCTGAAAAACATCAATTCTTAAACACTGCCCAATAAATATTAGAAAAATTACTACTACCAAAAACTGAAGCCAGTCTTTTTGGTGCAAAATCTCACAAATATAAAATTTTTAATTTCCTGTATGTCTGCTTAGAACCACCATAAACATGGGCTGTAGGTTTTTCTCTTAAAATTCCTACAGTCTCTTCAGTTTTCTGACAAAAATGTAGGATCCTCATTTGCCTTCACACTACACCACCATAAAATTGTAGGTAATTTCTATGTGTTCAACACGATAAAAGCAGCGTCTTATAAGAAAACATCATCTGAAAGCACAAATATTGCAGAAATGTGACATTCCTTTGCCAATTAGACATACTATATTAATCAATATTCATCTTGTGGCAGAATCTTTTAGGTGAAACCAAGAATTGCAATTAGCTCCGGTTATTTTCGTGCTTTGATTAGCTTTAATATGTCATTGTTTATTTAAGGGAGCATGTTTAATAAGCAAACCTACAAATCCTTAAATTAATCGAAACAGCAGAGAATGTATCAAACACAAAGGCAACTGTTGGACTGCGTCAGTGTTGTTAAGTGTTTAGTCAGTCACTTGGGATAATGTGGCAAAATAGAGCAGCTGCTGCCTACCAGCTATAGCGACTATAAGATGTTCTTCTGGGACAATCTCCAGTTGATAATAAGGTCTTTTATCACCAATACGCACAATATCTACAAAGTAACAGATTCCAAGTCAACTGACAAAAACACTTGGAATTATTATAAGGTGGAAAACTGAACAATTTACAGTCTAAACTTTACAAACTAAAGTTGCAGAAAGGTAGAATCAGTTGAATGAGAGCAACAGTAAAAGCATTTCAGGTTCACACTAGAACTTATGTCCCACATTTAAACTGAATTAATGTTTGTTCTACACAAAGTAGGAAGTCAAAGCATCTGTAACCATGACGCACTCATAAATAGCCTGCTACTTCTGAGGACATTGAAAAAAGAAGCCAATTTTAAAATTTACTATTCATTCGCAAACAAATTGGCGCAAAACACTGCTATACTAAAAACAAAATAGAGCAAATGTAAAAATGAGCAAAACTCACTGTCTTTCAGTAGCTCTACTATTGAGAGACCATCTTCTAAGCCAAGCAAGAGTCTTTCCCGACCTAAATACATTCATAAACTATCTCATATTAGTTGTAAGGCATAAAATGGACCCTTTAATGCACGTCTTCTGAATGACTAACAACAGGAAGATTAAAACTGTGCATATTAAGAATTCACGACAACTGGAGAAACAGGAAGACCATGCCAAATATGACTAGATGGCTGTTAAAAGAGACAGGCAGACTTAGCCTGACTGGTGGTACAAGACACAGAATCATGAATGGAAAAGATCAAAATGCATTGTGGACACTTGCAGACTCTTGGATGATGATAAAAATGAAGATAAAGATGATTGTTATATTGAAATGAATGCATGAATTTTATAAACTCAAAGTAACTAAACACGTGTAACTTTATCTTGTATTATTTAATAAATACATTAAAATGCAGAAAAAAAGTAAATGGCATATGCATGCACTCAGACGTACCTTACCTGACATGACAGCGAAACACTCAGGATAACTCATTCTACCCAAGTTTGTCATTAAAACCTCAAACACCAAGACAGGTGTTTTATGCAGTTTTACTTAAAAGTGGCCATCAACTGATGCCTTGTGTCTTACACTAGCTGTGCTATAGAAGATCTAAATTAGATTTTATTAGACCAGGCCAATCTCAATACATTACACATATTTGTTCAGTAAGGAGAAATTATGTAACATGAGATCAAATTTATCCTTTACAGTCCTTTATCTACAAGGACATATACCTTTTGCCAGTTAGATATGAACAAAATTCACGTAAACTTACTGATAATTTCAGCTGACAATATTTTCTGTATACTCGGAAGCTGTTCATCATAAATTTGCCTTGCTCTGTACACCTACACAGAGAATACATATAAAATTAATATCGCCTATTCATAATGAAAAAATGTATCCTACAATATACACAATATTCAGCGAACTGTCCTATGGCCTCTCTAGGGTTCCTCTTCTTTGGTTTAAATCATACCTCTATGACCGCTCACAGCTGGTTGTCCTTGGTGAAACCAGGACTCAGTGCGCAGAGGTCGATTTTTGGTGTTCCCCAGGGCTCGGTGCCATCCTATACATCCTCTTCACTGTTGATATCCCATCTGTATTTCCTAAACATGGGGCAAATGGCCATCTTTATGCAGATGATACTCAGGCTTTTGTACATGGTCTGTCAACTGATCAACTCTCCCTTGTTCACTCCATTGACTATCTTGTCTCTGACCAAGTTAACTGCCTTAATTAACAAAGAAAGAACATAAAGTCAACTAATCCGAGGCCAGAAAACTCACAAACTGGTCACTGATGTAGTCTCCATAACACTGAATGACACATCATATTCTTTCCTCTAATTACCACAATTTAATTCAAATTGATAATAACTAGCATAAGTTATAAGAAAATAAAAATCCTACACAAGTGTAATGATGCTAAACTTGCCGATTTATCAGGAATTCTGCTTTTCTTAAGTATTTTGTGCAATTCAGTCAATGCTCCGACCCACTTTTCCTTCTCGGCTTCACTTTCAGCCAACATCAAGATGTGGAAGTTGCTTCCCAATGCCGATGGCCATAGAAGCGATGTCGTAACCTGAAAAGATAACATTAACATAAAAGAAATTACCAGTCTGGCACACACCATCTCTCTCTTTATTTCTCACTCTCTCTATCAGCTTACTACATGTTCACACGCATTTTCACAACAACAAAGAATTTAATATCTATAGGCATCACCACTAATAATTCTGTGATATAATTTTATCACAGCAAAACTGGTTAAGTCTTCTAAACTTTAGTACAAGATACAGTGCCTTTGTAAGGTTCTTAAAACATGCGATATACATGTTCAGATACATACATGCATGCATACATACATACAAGGACAAAAGTAGCAAATACACATTACCTTAAATATGCAAGGTATGTCCTTCTTGTTGGCATGGATCACATCACTCTCCAGAACAGAACTAACACTAAACTCTGAGTCTCTGCAGCAAATAATGACAGTAAAATGTCACATTCCAAGAGATGAAGACCAAAAACAAAACTTATTAGACACAATTAAAATCATTGCTATGGTTGTTTTTTGTACGCTGACATTAATTTACTTGCCCCTTCAGTACATGATCTTCAGGTCATGTTGAATGTTTGCTGCAACCAGCTGTGCACTTTTGCTTGAGTTTAACTGTCCCATTGCATACAATTTGGTAAAGTGTGTTCCCAGTCAATTGACTCAATGTCATTGGCTGCTCACTCCATTTTCTGGGTTGATTCCCTAAAGTAGCTGGGTGTGCATTTAAAGGGTGGCTGTAGACCTTGACACGCCTGATGTTAATCCTTTGAAGCAGTCATTTTACCAGGCATGCAATTGTATCACATCTCATGCCTCCAATTTATGTTAAATTTTACATCTCAAATTACAAGAAATCTACTCCCTGTCCCTTTCGGCCAATGCCCTCCCTGCAAGACAACTGAATAAATTGAATGCTAGAATTCTGTATATCGTCTTACATTCAGGTTTATGAAATGGGAAAGTGCCAATAGTTTTATTGATGGTCTGGGCAGGCTAAATTTTACTTTTCTGGTGAAAGTACATCGTTGTAAATTGTATATCCATTTGTACTTTTCTGTAAATGTTGCTACTCATAATCTTTCGTGGACATACTTATTAGATAATTACGATAACGATGATTGCATTGCTTTGGTATTTATGATTAAACATGATGTCAAAACTCAACTGTATAGTAAGTTTGATGCAATGTATACAATGAGCTGAACTGCTGTTAACTCTAATTAATGCTCTTTTTTTCTTTCTTTCATTTTTGTATCGGTTGGTGGTCATTTCTGCCTATTTGGCATAAAAAAGGTATTCATACAGTCACAGCTGCAGCTACATGAAGCACACATGACTGCATTCTACAAAGCTATAATCTTAAAAGGAAAATACTTGTGTGAACTGATTCTACATCTCATGTCACAAGAACTTCTCTGTCACTCCTCATTCCCTTTGCCTCTCTGCCTTCTCTTTGTCCGGTGATATCAACCATCAAAAGCAGCAAACCATATGGCAATCATAGCAGATCTGTTGTACATCTGCAAAACCCATCTCCACACAGGACACTTCATTTCACTGTCCTCTTGTGATACTATTAAACAAATTGCACAATAATAAAAGCAGAGAATCCAAATGAATCCATGTTGACAATGCTTCTCACCTCATATCTATGACCTGGCCAACAATGTTGGATGCAGCATGGTTTGCTCGTTCAGGCATCGTGTCATACAGAAACAGCTTGAAATCACAAACGACAACAAACTGGCGAGACCATCCTTTGCGAATTCCTCCAGGTTTCGGTATCTGAAGTATAAAACCAGCGCTCTGTATAAAAATTAAATATACATAAATACAAAAAGAATTACAGAACTAGATCCCAGAAATCTTTGAATCATCTCTTCCTCAGTAAGAGGGAGTGCTGCAGGGCAAGGTATCCTCCTGCTTACTGATGCACTGCCACCAGGTCTTCTGAACATGGAGTCAATGTCAGCACATCAGCTGGGCTCTGTGTTTGTGTGGGAACCCACCAGTGGCGACTATTTCTAATTATCTGAGCACTGTCTGCTTTCCGATGAAATTTTATCTCAAAAGAGATTTGTCATGCCATCATTGCAACCAGACAAGAAGAATTCCTTACCCTGACGTAGCCTTCATAAGCTGTTCCAACACCTTTTGTTGGGTCTATTCCAATAGGACGTTTCACTGAAACAATACACATTACAAATAAAACAGAAGCAATTCACTGACTGATGGATTTATATACGATAATCTGTTACTTAACTGACTCATTATTTTATGTCTAAATGACTACTAGCAATATTTTAAAATTAAAATGTCTATTTATCAAACTTTTATGAATTGCTAACTGATCATACTTTTAAAACTATAAAAAAAATATTCAAAAAGCAGCATTTAAAAATACAATTTAATCAAGCATCATTGAATGATTTGTGAACTTGTCTGGGACCAACTCCTAAAAAATATCTTTGTTGGCTACCACTGAACAATCCTTAATCATTAACTCGTTTTTACTCAAATATAAAACTGCTTCATAATACTGAGACAAAACAATAAGTATATTATTTATGATCAATTTATCATTCTGGCTAATTTAAATTTATTGCATATTTTCTTAGGTCTTAGGGTTTGAGTTCACTCAAGGTATACTGGAAATGCCCCAAAACTTACACAAATCCGATGGTATAGGGCATGTAACAGGAGCCTTGTGAGAACAATGAACGTGACAGGAGTAAGAGCATGCTGAAACAAACATTCAGAAACAAATGATTACCAAAATGATTATGCTTTTGCATGTATTCCATATATGTGCATTCTATGTTGTTCTGAGTTGTGAACAAGGCATGCAGCAAATAGCATCTTCGCAGAGAACAGAGGCTAATACCACAAGTACTAACACAGCTTGAAGCAAATCTTTATAGCTTAAAGAAACTTTACAGCAAGTCCTGTTCAAGCTAAGGTAACCTGAACAAAACAGTGAAAGATCAAAATCCATGAAATGGTGAAGGTAACATGGTGTAAGATAAATTCTGTTACCTGCAGTTTAAATTCATCACCACCCTTAACATAAGAAATCATGCTACAGAAAGACACTATTGGCGAAAAATAACTTCTGCGAATAGGTGAGGAATTATGACATAAGGTAATAAATTATGAATGGTGGACAAAAACAAAGCATCAAGGATAACCTGCAGTTCAAAGAGTAGTGAGCAGAACGCCTCAAGAATCAGAGATGACAATGAAGTAACTTAACTTGATGTGCCTACCTGTACAGACCATGCCCTGTCTCTCCAAACCAATCATAAACGACGTACAATACTGGCACTTCAGCGGAGTGTTGAAAGTTATCGTGGAGAATTTGTGACATCTCTGGTCCATCTGGGATGAAGCGTCTGTCTGGTCCTAAATTTACAATATAGTAAACTTTCACCATTGTCAAAGATAGCTCGCATATCGCTCGTTCAAAAAAAAATACATTAGCGTTTTGGAAAACGAAGTGCTCTAGACTGAACAATTTTGGTAATGTTCACAAAATGAATTAAGGTTTACCAATAGTCACCAATACACATGTATAACTATATCACATGTCATTATTTCATGAATCATTCAGTGTATAAACCAATCTAAATTAATCTAGAAACTTCCACAGCACTATTACAACACAAAATATTAATTAATCAATGGATGATTTGAAGCAAAACAACATTTCATAAGGTTTGTCTTTCAGCTAGCATATGTCTAAGTCTCAGTTATTTATTTCGTAGTGGATCAGGATATAATTTAAAACACATGATTTTACTAATTAACCGCAAACGCTTCCAGCCCAAAGTCACAGTGTCTCAAAGAGCATTTTGAATACAGGTAAAGGGTAAATGTTAACAAATTTCTTTACAAGCTTTAGCAGAAACTATCAAGAAGTGTGTCCTGAAGTTTGAAGGACCTGCCATCATACTGATCAACTACAAAATGATGAAGAGCTGAGCTGGCACCAGAATCAACACCCTAATAACTACCAAACAGACTCAATGGTACCTAACTCCACTGCATCCACTGGCACCATGACCACTGTACTATACCATGTGAATACCCTCATATACCCTGCATTTGCTCACTTACTACCAACTTCACTTAAAAGACTGCAAGTAAGCTTAGAAGGTAAACAAAAAAAACAAAATACCAGCAGTTGCTCTGGTTTACACATGCTAAAGACATACAGTATAATTCAATTTGACTCGATCCATTTCATATAAAAGACGAAATACAGAATCCGGCTTACCTCTTTGCTCGGCTGAGGTAGCACACCTGACACTGACAACCAGATTTTCTCCCCAGACGGTGGCGGTAAATCCCTGGAACCATCAGCTTCACTTGTGCGATCACTGTCAGTAGCCGACTACATCACAAAACCACCACCACAATAACACAGCAGTAGAAAAAGGAAACAAAGCACTTTTTGGTTATATCATTTTAATGATAATTTTACATTAACAAGCACAGGCTGCTTCCAAGTTTAAAGGGCCCTGCTACAGCCTGTTCTTGATTACCTGCAGCGTTATGCATTTGTTACTTGTAATGCATTATTGTACTCACTACTATGTTTGGTACCAGATGCTGTGACTAATTATATGTACATCAAAGTAAAAATAGAAGCACTTTTGGAGTGACATCACAACATATCGCTCACAAACTTAATGATGAGGACTAATTTTTCGTTTACAGCAGTGTTAACACTCTAACATACCATTTCTACAGTATCAAAATACTCCTTATAAAGGAAACCACAACTTAGCTAACTAGAAACACAGCTGCCACATCACATCTGTTATGTGCTGGAAACTGGCAAATCAAACTCTGAAATTGAAAGTGTAAAAAGAAATGACCTCCCATATTCACTATCATTAACATCTCGGAATAAAAGTAACCACTATTATTCATTTCACAGGGTTGTGTGTAACTCTCAGTTAATCACACATGACATGACACAAACTTATCTTCCATCATTCACAGTTCTTCTATTTAAAAATGAAATAAAACAAATATTTATTGTAGCTATTACAATCAAGAAATTGACAAAATATGCAGTGCAACAATGTCAAAGAGAGACAGCAGACATACACAGATATTGACAGATAAATGACCTAAAAAAGAAAGCTGGACATGTGCGATGAAGCATACTAAATATATGTTATTGAGAATTACCGTATATACTCGCGTACAAGTCGAGTTTTTTTGGACAATTTTGAAAGTCCAAAGTTAGGGGGTCGACTTATACGAGGGACAAGCCAAGATCGCAAGATTTATCCATCCGAGATCGCATGAACATGCAACCGAGGTAAACAACATACCCCGTCCGATACCGCACGACGCAACAGTGAGCGATCGCATGACCGTGAAGGAAATAATATAATGTTATAAACAAATGATACTATAAAGAATCAATTTTTAGCACAATACTGACAAAATATCTGGTAGAATAAAATAATGTTCTATTAAAATTTGAATGATGCTACTAATAACGTCAACGCCAGTTCTTGTTTATTATTCTTTAGATTGGGTGCAGGTTCCATTCTATGCATCATTTGATTTTATAGCGCATTTCTATACGACCTTAAATTCGTGTACGGTAAAAAATTGATAAAACCAAATTTCACCTGCCTGGGAATTGTACTGTAAACGATTTATGGCCATTCAGGTCAAAACTATTGGCCATAACCATCGACGTATATTCCAAAATACGTCGATGGCCATAACGAACGCATTTCATGTGATAATTAGTTGTCTAGCAGATGGGATGAAACTGATGCCAATATTTATTTATAAGCAATAGTAAGACGCCCCAAAACGAGGTTTTTAAGAGGCTCTATTGTAAAGGCTCATTCCACAGGTTGGTTTTACGAAGAATGAATAAAGGATTGGTTGTAATGCATGTGGAACTCGAGGTCAGGTCATTAGAAGAGGAATGCCAGTATTAGGACATGATTCGCGCGTATCTGACTGGTCCAGTTAGATCAGGTGATGAATATATCGGGCTTGACAACGATGACGAAACCTGCTTGACTTTGTGAATGGGCGAAGCTCTTCCAAAGTGATTTGCCATGAGATATGGTACAGCAGTTGTTTTAAATCTTAGGCATATTTTATTACATGGACCTACATAGACGGTTTGCAAAACGACTCCAGAGAACTCGGAAATCGACGACGATGACGGCGAAACTTACATTCACAACCACTGGCTTGAATTTAACAGGAGACTTTTTGAAGTTCGAAACCGCAAATGGTACTGGCAGTTTAGTTTGTTAATAACAGTAATAGCGCTATAATATTTTGCCTTCATCCATATTCCGGATTCCTCGAATCGAAGACCGCAACTTTAACAAAATGGAAACTATGAGTGGGCAATAATTTGAGAAAACACCGGGAAGAAGCCAAAATTAACTTGTAAATAGCTGACTGATTATTTAAAGTGTTTTTTTATTATTAGAAAATGTGTAATTATTGGTAGATAATTTGTTGGGTAACACCCTACTGTTTAAGGACAACAAATGATCAACGTGCTGGTCCATGCCTATATATGACTCTGCATAGGGACGAAAATGTTACTTTTAAAATAGAAGTCAGATGCTTTTATGCGTTCGACTTATACGCGATTTGTCGATTTTAGACACTATTTTTCCCAAAAAAGTACACTTCGACTTATACGTGAATCGACTTATAGGCGAGTATATACGGTACATATAACTTGAATGTCACTTTTTAAATAATGCACAAGGCCTTGGCAGGAGTCACTGCCAGCAAAGTGTAACTTCTGCCACAATCCAAAGTCTTCCTCCTCACCAACACACAAAAACTTTCTAAACAACACATTCATGGCTGCAGTATAAATAAAATCTGCCAAAAATATAGATTTCAAATAAAACTCAATATTTTGAAGTTCAAAACTTTAAATGTCAAAAAAAGTTTAAAGCTACTTAAAATGAAAAGTCCTTGTCCAACAATCATCTGTACAAAAGCATTGTGAATTACTTGAAAGCTAAAAGCAATAAAAGAACTGTCCTAATGTAACCTTCAAAAACCACCATATATTAACTACTACATGAATCTTCTATTTTTCACACAAGACTGAGCGTGACAGTTCTCATGATTCATTCTGTACAGCTCAGAACTTTGGTAAAATGCATTTTCCAGGTTACTGTTGAAAACTATATCTTCTATCATGAAGAAGTACATTTTTGTCCAGTGGACTGCATTTGGACCCACCTAAGATTGGTATGCGGACGTTTGGTCAAAGGACGGTTGGTCAACGGACGGTTGATCACGGACGATTGGTCAAAGGACGATTGGTCAAGCGGACTGTTCGTCCAGGGGACTGTTGATCAAGGGTCCTTTCGTCAAGAGGACGGTTGATCAAAATATCGGATAATTAGTCTATGGATAATTAGTGGTCGTCCATTTCAAAGGGTCATCATATATCTGTGCCAGTGCAGTTGTTTGTACTGATAAGAGAACTGACATATTTTAAAGCGTCTAAAATTCACGTATATCGTATCGCTCCATATTTGTTTTATTTGTGTATGGGCTACGCTTTGCGAAGTCTTCATTGCTGTGCATGTAAAGATGCCTGGTTTTGTAATGGCTTAATTGGTCACGTCTGTCTAGGGATAATTAGTGGTCGTCGATTTCTCTTATCAGTGGTTTGTACTGATAAGAGAACTGGCATATTTTAAAAGCGTCTCTAATATCGAAAATTTAAATTTTTGATCAACCGTCCTCTTGACGAAAGGACCCTTGATCAACAGTCCCCTTGACCAACAGTCCGCTTGACCAATCGTCCGTTGATCAATCGTCCGTGACCAATCGTCCGTTGACCAATCGTCCGTTGACCAAACGTCCTAGAACCCTAAGATTGCTTTACCACAATCTGAAATTTACTGATATCTCTGCCTATGCTTTGTTATGATCTTCAAATAAGACATCATGGCACCAGACTACTTTCTGCCTACCACTTTACTGGGCATCCAACACTTCATTATACTTGTAGCTTTCATACAACAATAATTTTATTCAACTTTCAACTAAGTAGGAACCCATAACTTACTCATTTTCTTTCAAACTAAATCTCAAATCCAATCACAAACCTCATTGAAAAATATGAATTAATCTCAAAATGAATTAACAGACTCAATTTCATTTAAAATTTAAAAGTGAGTCGCAAACTGCATAAAATTTATATTTACACTTATTACTATAGTCCATACATATGCAACAGCTTTTACAGGCCTTTGATAGGCTCTGAAAACATGACTGACCTAAAAGAGGTCACTGAAACCTTTGCATAGCATAGGCGAAAATTTCCAACATTGCCAACTTCTTTCTGCACTAGTTGCACACACAAAACTGCAATATTATACGTGTGCTTACTAGAGCAGATAGAAATTAGGCCCCAGGTTCATCCCATGTAATAAGTTACCCATTAATTAGAGCAACAAATGTGCTACAGTTTTGCATTAGTTAATTATACACAGCAATCTGTTTTGATTTCTAATCACACTTTGCGACTACAATGGCAAACGAATAAGAAATTTGGCACATGTTTTCAGCAATTCAGAGTCAAATGAAGCATCACAGGACCAATAGTACTGTAAGTAGCAATCATACTAACGATTTATAGCACTCCTTAAACCATAATAAAATTGATACCAGCAGCAATTTTGGGATGATGTGTCAACAAAACCAGCTTTTTGTCATCTTCAATAAAGGCTTGTCAAAATAATGTAGTAAAAAGGTCTGGTGAAATGGACCAAAACCCCAAAAATATCTGGCTGGAGACAGAACAAGGCCTAAAATATATGGCATGCAAAGGGTATAGATATGACAAAATATTTTATGCTGCAGCATCTTTCACACATGTCTAATTCATGTCAGAATTTAAACAGAGTTAGCTACAAATTCGGCATCACAGTTGAGGATTGTATATCCAGAACGTCAGAAGGCCTGCAAAAAGAGGTACGTAATGGTTCAATGGTATCAGAAGTAAAGAATATCGTAGTGGCATCAATTGATAATTGCACTGCATGATCTTAATCTGGTGCAGTTAGTAACATCAAATCAAGCCTGCTAAAAACACAAATTGAAATTTCACAGGTGAGATTTATCAATTTCTAGCACCTGATACATTTCAATTAATAAAGCAGTGGTGCATCTCCAAATTCTTATCACCCTTCTCTTGAATCCACATGTCAAATGAGAAGCAAAGGCAGGGGAAAGCGGAAATCAGAGGATTCTAGGGACCAGCTCTACCTGTATGCCTGAGGAGTGATTCGGGCTTCCATGCTTTTTAAATGCTTTATCTGCTTTATCCTGCAAAATTGTACAGTTTTGTTTGGTTACAGTTTGTCCCAGAAACATGGACAGCTACTGCAACAGCAGCTAAGAAAGTTAAGATGACTCTTAAAACACAAAGAATTATTCAGACAAAAAAACATTTCATGTGGTGGAAAAGTTATTTTATTTTGACAGAAAAGGTAAATATAAATTTTACAGTACCAACAGAAACAACTACTGTTAATGGGAAACAACAGCAAAAATAACCATGCAGAAGATTTATTTCTATCTCTAATCTAAAATAATACTGTAATGAAAATGTCTTAACATGATACGAAGATGATATATTATTTGTCAAAATTCTTCAATTTTTAAATTGTATCACCACATTCCTTCACAAACTGCATTTGCAAAATAAGCCTGTCTTTAGGCCAACTTATTAGCAAACAAAACAGACATGGTAGCAGTGATGTTCCTTTTGGGTTTACCGATTGACACCCATGAACTACTGCAACAAACTGTAATATGAACTTGTATTTTGGTGATCAATAAAGCTCCATGACAAAGTAACAAACTTAACATCATCAAAAGCACTATATTCAACCCCTGCAAAATAAGGAAAAGCAAAAGTGCAAATTTTCACAAAATCACTTGAAAATCTACAGATGTGAAACACAGTAACCTACATCATCAGCCGTCTTCGTCTCTTTGTAAATATCCCACCAAGAAGACTGAGAGTCAGCTCGACCTCCCGGAAACACTGAACAACACCAAAACCAGTTAAATTTCAGATGAAATATCTATTCTTAATGATGTTAAACATACAGGTTAGCAGATTAGATTATTTGAATTGGTGCTTTATAAATTTCCAATTACAAATACAATCACAAATTATAGTACATACATAAGGCTCTGCCTCCAATCTCCTAAAATGAGTTTAAGTCCACACCAGGACAGAATAAGGAGAATAGATCTGAGGTGGGTTTTTAACTCACTCCATGCCAGGACAAACAATAAGAGATCTGCGGGTCATTTTCAACTCACTTGGATCAAGACAACTGACCACAAAACTAATACAACATTCTACTACCCAGTATGTAGATCACTGCACGAGGACTATGCAAGTAAGCCTCAATATTTTCATTTACTGTTTGTATTATACTGATTTACAGCAGAGATTGTACACCTGCAGCTATATGTTTTCATAAAATAGAGTAAACAACAGCATCCAGCGTACACCAAGGCCAGTGCATTACCATAGATATTCATGTATAACTAGCATTTTAAAGTGATTTTTCTAAACTTCACAAGCATCTAATATCAAGATGTAACTGACATATTTTTTCTAATTTCCATCACCATAACTGGAAAATTTGGTTGCACGTTATGGATAGAGGTGTTTCTACTTGAAACTTTGATATAAACATAAGGAATATAAGTCAGCATAATCAGCTTACATGCACTGCTCTCTCCAGGTCTTGACTTGTATGTCTTCAGCTCTTCTTGCAGCTTTGCTATCTCATTACTTTGTTCATCAATACGTGTTTCAGATGCCTTGAGTTTACTGAAAAAGATAATATCACGTGCAACTGCACATTATGCCGACTGTGTTCTCACAGAGCAATGCCTAACATTCCAGACACATTTGCTAAGTTTCAGGATCATTTGGCTACTCCCAGCAACAAACCACTCAGACAACTATAACAGGCCTACACTTTGTTCATGCCTTTTGTGATCATATGGAATGATGCAAACAGATGACGCTCGTATCTGAGCTGCCAATGGGTAAGTGTCCACGGTCTTCAAATTTTGATCACATGTTGAAAGCCTACACAGTTCATGTAATTCAAGTATTACCAATTTGACTCATCTCCTTAAGATCACGTCTAATAAGGTGCTTAGTCCACTGCCAGTCAAATTTAAAAGATGAAATGCTGGCATGATGAACTCAGAATATTAAACTGATAAATCTGTCTGCAATTATAAGTCCAGTACAAGGAAATTAATTCAGTGTTCAAGCACTGCTATTTCTCAGTCCCAGTCTGGAGATAACTGTTTAGATAACTGCATAGTATCCCACAATAAAAGGAAGGAAGGAGATATCTGACAAAGCGGATATGGACTTTTCAGACAATGTTGAGTGCAAGCAATGATTGCACAATGATCAAACAACACCACTTAATATCATCTTGGCTTTTGAGGACTTCACTAAGAGTCTAGTTCAAGTTCTGTGACTGCAGCAGCATAACTTCATAGTCAAGGCTCAGTCAGCTAAATTCATGAAACTTCAAAATGAGCTTTCACCAGGCACAGCTGTTCTTACGTTAGTCTGTAAGGACTATGGTATCATAGTTCATGATGCTGTGTGACAAATTTATTTACTTCAGTGACAAATTTATTTATTTCAGTGAAGAAGCAGCTAGCCAGTCAGTACTTCAAGAATCTGACTACTCTATGTCCGTAGAAAAGACTGGTCTGAAAGCATAATGGAAGCCTATGTGACAAAACTGATGGCAGTCAAAAGACTTGAAGCTCGACACATTGATTAACATGAGAAGAAATATGAATTGCCTGATTAATAATACGCTGATGTAAAACATACATTGATATGTAATGTAGTACACACAGCACTGAAGAGCCCCTCTAGTGCAGAACAATTCAAGACTGATTAAAAACCATACAAACTTACTTCTCCATTTCTACTTGCTTTGCCTTGGAATAACTCAGCTCTTTACGAATGTATTCCTTTGCCTGAATCTCACTCTGTAAATTAGACTGCAAGTCAAGCAATGCCATCTTGTCTAACTTCTGCGACCGACGATTCCTCCAAGTACGTTGATCCTGCAACAGAAGAGGAGCATGAAGATAGTAAGGATCTAGAGATATGCGGAAAACAGGCAGCATATGGTGGATAGGCAAGTACATCAAAGAAAGAAAATTACATAGACAAATGATGCATATAACCAGAAAGAGAGAGAAAGAGGTTCAACTAAACACAGGCGTGTAAAATGTTACTTACTGAGAGAAGACAGAATCTAAGCCTCTAACCAACGGCACATCCAATAACAATCCGAAAAAGTAGTCATGCATTCTACAACATTATACATTAAACAAACTGGATAATGCTCCCTTAATGAGTTCCAAAGTGCACATGAAGCCGGTAAACAAACATCAAGAATCACATAAAAACTGGAAGAGGCAAGTTTTTGGTCCAGAGAGAACGACAGTATTGGTAAGTCAAAAACACAAGGAAGCAGGGTGTCCGGATGGAGGAACCACCAACTGTGAATGAGCATCACAGAAAAAACATGTACCAGGGACCATGTGCTTTCCAGAGGCTGCTGATCAAAAGAGGATTGACCCTAACAGAGCTACAGGGTATAACCAGATATGGCACATAAGATGCTAGATAATTTGTATGTGCTATATACATCAAGAGTGCCAGCTTCAAGTAGATTTGCTTCGATACACGAAGCCGGTGTAAAGAATAAAGAACACGTGTTATAGGGTTCTAAGTCTGTACCCAAATGATTCTGTGTCAACCATATCCTGCAGGAAGGACATTGGAGTCTGCTACACACCATGATACATCAATAGATTACATGAAACACAAACATGGAGAAACAAATCTCACAACTGTGGATGATAATAACACAACAAAATAAATGTCTCCATAATTACTTTTCATGCAGTTCTTACCGGTGCACCAGTTGCTTTGAGGTTTTCTAGCTCATCCGTCATCTTATTTGCCAAAGTCTGAAGATAACCACGTGCATCCTTCTCTTCATTTACTCTACAGAACAATTGACAAGTGACCTTAGAAGTTGGGTACTTATTTATTCCCTGCACAGACAACACTTTTAACTTTTCTATGTCAGTTTCTATCCACAAGGACCCATTACTGTCACAGTCATTACTGTCACAGTAAGTCCTCTTGCTTTATATCTATTTGCTTTTATGTAATGTTGTGTGAGTTACATCAATGCAGCTGAAGTCTCTCAAGGAACATTTTGCTTAGTTTCATTTATTTATGCCATAAATCATACATCACAAGTGTCTATGAAGCATTAAATCATGGTAAAATGAACACATTGACCTGCGACGGTTCATACAATACTTATCGCCAATAATAATCAATCAACTATATTCAAAAAATTTAGTCTGTGCTAGCCAAATCACCCGCATGCTTTATTCTAACACCAAACGTGTGAAACACTTACTGCCGTACGATCTCAAGTATTCTCTCTTCCCACAGTGCTGTGTTTTTCTGTATTGTTCTAAGGTCTTCCACTTCCCTGTGCAAGTCACCTCTTTCTTGTGAAGCCTGGTATAGTCGCGTTTCATATCCTTCAATTTGTTCCTGCATCTGCAAAACAACAAAACTTATTGTTTACCACACCATGTTTTCGGTGGCATTGATTTGCATACATAACTGTTAGTAAAATGCAAGTGTTTTTCCCATGTTAATAAAATTTATTTATTACATGATAGTTCACTGGTCTGCACATTGGGACATGGTAGCCGATTGGTTAGAGCGCTTGCCTTGTAATGCCAAGAGTATGGGTTCAGGCCTCTTCCCTGAGACAGTTACTGTGTAGGGACCTTGAACAAGTCCTTCACTCACAACTGCTCCGTAACATCAATTTGTTGGTTGGCGCTAAACAAATGTGTAATAATAATAATAATAATAATATGTCTGCCATCATACTGGCTGTGTTTAGCCGAACTCTTTCATTTGGTAGCTTTTTCAACACAAAAGTTGCCCAGAACTCACAATAACTTGAGTTTATACTGCAACTTTGCATGTGTCAGAGCCCACCATTGACAACTTTTCTAGTTACCTGAGCAACGCTTGATAGATAATGAACTTACTATTCTTAAGGACTTTAGTATCATTTAGGCTAGTGTACAGAGATCCACAGATTAGGTTCTCTTGAGGCAGGGCTACATAAATTTCTAATTACAATAACAATTGCTTGTTTTATTTAATTACTTGCTTACTTAATTACAAAGGCTTCCACAAAGTTCATATGTGAGTGGAAATATCTAGGAGTGTTTATCCAAGATAAGAAATTTTGTACCGTATTCATTGCATTCTTTATTGTCAGTCAAAAGAAGCATAATTTGGGAAAATTTTAAGAATTGTTTACTTCAAGTACAGATATAGCAGCAATACACTAACTGACAAACATTGCTTTTGCAGACTACATGGATCATAAAAATTGTGACTTCATAGAACAAAGACAGAATCAAACCCAAGACATATAAGACGGTAGACATGTTTCCAATTAGCCATCATATCAATCACAGTTAAATTTATCACAAGAAAATACTACAAATTCTGTAATGAAGAATAAGATACGGCGAGTCTAAAAGCTGGGTAGAACTCACTGCATCAACTTCCTGAATAAGCTTGGCAATATCATTTTCCAAGGTATTCTTCTCTTTTTCCAGCTTGCATCTCTCTTTTTCCCAATGCTCTTGTCGCTCCTTCAGCTCCTGCTTTGCCGCATCTACCGTTTCACGGAGATGGACAAGGTCATCCTGGAGGTGGTGGCGTGCACTGTCTGACTCTGAAAGCTGGTCCTTAATAGCCTGCAGGTCGGCATTGTAGTGCACCTTCATGTTAGCCATCACTTCCTCATGTTTCTGTTTCAACTTTTCAAGCTCTGTCTTCAGCCTTGAAGTAGAAAAAGAAAAGCATTCACTACACAAGGCATTGCACAGTGGAGTAAAATTGAAACAGACACATCATTGAAAATGAGCATATAGAATACATCTGTTGCTCATTTCCTCCTTTCTCGTAACTCCTTTATTTTATTAACCATGCATAAATAATCTAAAGTATGGCTTTGCACTTTGAAATCAGAAGTAACAAACACATTAAGGCAAAAGAGATGAGGTCATAAAAAAAGAATGACTGAATCATTACATTACCTCAGCTAAATGAATCTGAAATGATCAGAACCTAAACAAAGGAACCCAGGTGGGGCTGACATCAGCGTAAAGTCAACAGCCAAGTCTCCGTCCATCACAGATCACAGATCACAGTTGTCCCCTCACTTATTTTAACAATGCAACACTATGTTTCTATCTGCAAAGAATGGTCTTACTTTGAGGAATCTGAGGCTTCTACTCGGCAAGTAAGCTACAAGCATATTTTATGTCAATACTTGAACACTGTTCTGTTTTGCAAGTGCTAGGTTCAAAGCCTTTTGACTACATATCTTGAACGATAAGACATGATATGACTTTACTATCAATGTGCAGTCACTCCACCCTTTCCTCTTTTACAAAATATACAACCAACCTTTCATCAAAATCTTGATTTGGAACACTTCTTCCAATGGCCAGCATCGCCTCCATCCCTTCTCGCAACTTCTTCTCTTTTTCAGCATCCATTTGTGCCTCACTTAACACCGTTTGAAGCTACAACATCATCATCCAAGCACATATAAATCCACAGTGTGACTTGCATGCTGGTTTGGCATTCCATTACATCTTATGCTGAGTCTCATGTAGCAGTGCAGTGTTACGCAGCTTCTTAGTTTTCTGTGTAGCTTCATAGCTAACAGGTTTAAAACTCAGATGAGGATGAAACCAGTTTTAAGATAAATTATTGTCAGAATTCCCTATGTCTGGGGTAATTTGATTAAAATCCCACTGTTACAAGCAGCAGGATTGCAAGAGGAACAGCTAAATTACCTTTGCAAATAAGGGCAGCTGGAGAGAAATGGACAACACTTTGCATCGTATTGCATTTAAACATTTGTATTTATCATGACTACAATATAAGGATGGGATTTAAATGGGTACAAAGTAGCAAGTCACGGCAAGCATTGAAAAAGTGCTGTATAACAGTACGATACCACCTAAATTTAGTTCCTGAAAAATTGTTCTCAGATGCAACCATAAGCAACTGGTTAATGTAACAATATAAAGACACCAAGTCCAGGACCACAGACAGACACATTTTCTTAATCAGAAAAAGATTAGTTGATATCTACATGCTTTTAACATCCATAGTTCTTGTGGTAAACAATAAAACAAAATAACAACACACAAAGCCAACAACAAAATAACAAAGCAATAACCATCACCAACAAAACAAAACAAAAGTATGACAGGTGATCTAGAGAAGACCCACCACCTATTTCCACATACAGCACTTCCTGTTCCATGCAGTAACTGCATATTTTTCTAAAGTCATTGTTTTTCCTCTGAAATAGTACTGAAACTGAATTAGAGAAAGAAAATAACATTGCCTGACCTCTCTTCGACTCTTTTCCAGTTTTCGTTGTTCCTGGCCAATGGATTCCAACTTCTGCCGAAGTTCTTCGATTTCTTCATCCTTCTCTCTCACCTGACGAGAAAACTTTTGCTTTGCCGTCAGCAAGGTTGTATACCTATATCATCATGATTTGCATACATAATGCTATTAGACTATGACCTAGTTGATGAACACTGGCAGCTAGTAAGCAAAACGCTGATGCACAGAGATTGAGTCAAGCCCTGTAACCCATGATCAAATGTCAGCCAACGGTCAACAGAAACATCAACGATACATCGTACTTTGATGACTGTATTATTCATAATACAGACTTCAAATTTAATTCATGTCCTGACAGGATATATTTAATATAAATTTAAAGAGTATAAATAATAAAATTTAAAAAAACTTCTGACTTGTAATAATAAAAGATATCATCATCTTACTGTAAGTAAGTTATATAGGCTTCAAATTCTGACATCAAATAAGTAAAATAAACTTTAAATGCTCACATCAAGTAAAACAGAAATTTGAATTTCTTATATATAATGGGGAAAAAATAAAAAATTCCATAAGATACTAAAGACAAACAATTCAAATAGTATAATATCCTAGTCAGAAGCTTCTAATCATCAGCTCGTTTTCAGATTAATGATAATATTAGACTGGATCAGACTGCAATGGTTTGAATTACACAACTACTGCTATAAAAGACTACAACAATGAAACTGGAGAGAAAATCACAAATTTCAATGTAAGCAGAAGGATGAACATAAAAAAGGCTAAATACAATTGTTGATCATGGGCAAACTAGGTCTCTGTAGGACTTGTTCACAAATGCAAAATGAATAATAACTGAAAGTTCAAAAGGATGATGCTGAGCATTATGAAAGACATGCAAAGAAAGGGTAGATCGTGCATAGAATGGCTTGATGACATAGAAATAGAAAACACTGGTACCAAACAATGTTCACAACTTGACTGTGGAAGTGCAGACAAAGAAATATGGAGATAAACAATGCACAGTAGAAACTAACAAACTTTAGCCCTTGAACAGAGATGATGATGATGATGATGATGATGATGATGATGATGATGATGATGATGATGATGATGATGATGATGATGATGATGATGATGATGATGATGATGATGATGATGATGATGCAATACACCAGGCAAATTAAGTTACTTACTGAAGCAATTCTAAGATTAAACTTTTCTAATCAGCATACTTTTCGTTAAGTTCTGTGAAGTCATCAACCGCCTTCTTGCGTTGTGAGACGACATCTTTTAGCTCCTTTGCCTGCAGACGGAGTTTTTCACTGAGGTCAGTCATTTCATCAGCATTCTTTTTATTCACTGCATGGCCATCCTTCAACTCCCTCGACAGCTGCTTGCATTTATCATTCATCTGATCTTTTTCCTGAAAAAGGAAGAGTTTTAAACAGAATTTCAGCAAATATGATTCACCATTTAATTACCATGAATCAATTAGCATACAATGAAATCATCCGCACAACCAATCATTCATTCACCCAATCAAACAACCCAGCGACCAGCAAAAAAAACAGTTCAGCAATAAATCAAACCATAATTTAATTACAGTGCAGAAGTGTAAACAGAAGGCTTACTAATGAGACCATGATGAGGTAAAGTAGTGTTTGATTTACATAAGTCATAGTGTGGCTACAAAGATATATTTCTAGAGCAGGTGAACATCATATACAGCTGCATATTTTTTGTAGCAGGGTTTAAAGTCAGCTGCCACTGGCGGCAGCTTCCCCATCTGTAATCAGGCAGCTCAGAGCAAGTTCCTGCATCGTATGATAAAGGGTCTTGCAAGTTAAATAGGCGTCATTGGGAGTCTTGGTATAACTGTGCATTAACCCCTTCCCACCAGACCGGGTCACCCGTGACCCGATTAACCCAATAGGTATCGAAACAATTCCGGCGGGAAAGGGTTAAGAAGATTCACATGTAAATGTGCTGCACATAAACAGGTCTCCACTCTAACAACAAATTCCTAGGCCTGTTACATGAAATAGTGGCATTCTTAATTCTAAAAATAAGAATGTAAGAATGGATGAACAAGAAACACATTAATTATTGAATCACCAAATCAATCCTAACAACCTCTACAAGCAAAAGCAGCCTGCTATGTGATAAACTACATTCAAATGGATCAAAGACAAACACAACAACAATAACAGAAAACAACAAAGACCCACACAACAATAACTCTCACTTGACACAAGCCAAATACTAAAAATTCCCAAAGCTAGTTTACTACCTTGAGAAGTTCATCTCGCTCCTGGTTCAGCCTCCGTAACTCGAGTGACTTGTCCTCTGTGGAATCAAACTCTTTCCTTAGTCGCAGCAACTCTTCCTTTGTGTCAGCCATGTCTGCATTGTTCACATAAGACAACAATTATCATCAAACCACTTTCTATAAATCCAACAAAACTAATGCAAAAAGATAGACAAAGGTGTGAAATGCTAACAATTTCATTTACTTAGCTGCAGTACATGAGGATGGGTGGCCACTATCTCCATCATCATTTCATGCTCCCATCAACAAGGTGCTGCCAATACTCTCACTTTACACTGAAGTTAACAGACATATCAGTGGTATCAGTGAAACCACAGAAACAGGGTATTAGTGGAGCAAAAACTGATACTGATATAAATTTTTCTGTTCTGGCACAGAGTTGAACCTCTGACCTCAGAGTCCAGAATTGTCCGGACGCTGGACTGTCAAACCAGAGACTCTAGTTCCAATCCCACAAAATTATAATATGTAGCACATCATTGTGGAATTCCATAAGGCAGTGTCTATTTTGCTGACCTCTCAATTTCTGCTCTAAGCAGGTCTTTTCTTCTTGTAACTTCTGTAGCTGTCCAGAAAGATCTGGTCCAGCAGCTGCTTTGTCAGATGGTAGTGCACCTTTTGAAGACTCTGCAACAGAAATAAATATTTCCTAATTACTGTAATTCATATGAACCGACAGTCGCTGGATATCATCACAAACAAAACTGGTGATGCAATTAACACACAGAACATTGGGACGTAACCCTTCCTGTCAAAACAAAGATCTAAGAGCCTTGATGCATCATATGTATGCCCTTCATAATCATCATGAACCAAGTACTCATTTCACCACTCATACACTTATGATGTGACAGGTAACCTAAGATTGATTACACACCCTATCAAAATCAGACCTCACACACATGGTTCTAGGTTGAAAGATCTTTCTGCTCAACCATAAACTCCAAAGTAGCAACCAATTTTCTCTCAAGGTTACAAGACTTCATAATAAACTGTCAGTTTCATAAGTTGTACCAGGATTTAAACAGCAGAGACAAACCCAAAAAGGCAAATGCATTTGGAATCTGCAATAAAATATAGGTTTTACAACCAGCAATTAATAAATTAATCCTTTGTACAAAAAGCTAAATTTGATAAACAACTTAACAGACAACATGTTTATGCATGTCTGTGTGTATGCATGTATGCAAGTAAGTGTGAATGTATGAATGTAGGTATTTAGGTAAATACATATGTATGTATTTTTGTATCTAGAAATATAATACAGCACCTTTTAGGCACCTCAAAAAGCATCATCTA